>JAJOOB010024130.1:0-14862 GCA_029582485.1 Solanum tarapatanum | reverse complement strand
TTGATCAGTGAAGCCGACACCGAGGAGTTCTCGAGAAAAATGCAGCAGAAAGATTATTCGATTATGAAGCATTGGAGAAGACGCCGGCTCAGATTTCTGTATGGGCCTTGTTGATGAGTTCACAAATGCATAGGCAGGTTCTGATGAGAGCTTTGGATGATACTTATGTGCATGTGGGTACTAACAGTGACAATCTAGCAGTCATGATAAACCAGGTCACTTGAGGACACTGAATCAGTTTTTACGACGAAGAGCTGCCCTTTGAAGGCAGGATCCATAACAAAGCTCAGCACGTCACCATCAAATGTTGGGACAAAATTATAAATCATGTTTTGGTCGACGATGGGTCCGGTTTCAATATCTGCCCGCTTTCGACTCTCAAGCAGCAGTAATTTGACTTGGGAAAGGTTCAACAAAACCAAGACAATGTGAGAGCTTTCGATGGAGTGCAGAGAGACACGATAGGGGTAGTAAACTTGGATATTCGGATGGGTCCTGCAGAATTCAATGTGGAGTTTCAGGTGTTAGATATCAACACTAGTTACAACCTGCTGGGAAGACCATTTATCCACAGGGCTGGGGCTGTGCCCCTTACTCTTCACCAACTTATGAAATTTTTGTGGAAGGACCAGGAATTGGTCATTCATGGTGAAGGGAGTCATTCCGACGGGTATGTGTCGATCATTGATGATGTCTCTCGAGGTTGTGATTTCTACACGGTGTAGCTGGTAAATGCCACCGGTGATGACTTGGCTCCACAATCTCCTATGCTTTCCGTGTACAAGATGATCGCTACTGTTATGCTTCGGAGCAGTTTCAAACCAGGTTTCGGAGTGGGGAAGCATTTTCAAGGAATTGTCGAGTCTATCCAAATCCCCGTCAAATGAGCAAATTTTGGTTTGGGATATGTCCCAACAGATGACAAATCAGAGATGAAAAACAAGAGTGTTGATCAAGCATTGGTCAGGCCAATTCCTCATCTGTACCATTCATTCCCAGTGCGAGAATATGTCAACGATGGTGGTCTCGGGGAAGGTGATGATGTGTGCAAGGAATACGAAGAATAAATTGAGGTACCTGAACATGTTGCTGAAGAGTTTCGATAATATGAGAATCAACACAAGCCAAATCTTGAAGAAATTGAGACTGTGAATCTCGGAGATGAGGAATGTGTCAAATAAGTCAGAATCAGTGTCCACATGACCGAAGCTCAAAGAAAGGACTTGGTTAATTTTCTTATAGAATACATTGATGTATTTGCCTGGTCTTACAAAGATATGCCGGGGATGAGTACGAAATGGTGACCCACAAGTTGCCGATTAATCTAGATTTCAGTCCAGTAAAACAAATGACTCGAAAGTTCAAGCCTGAGTTGAGTTTAAAGATCAAAGAGGAGATTACCAAACAGATCGAGTCTCAAGTAGTGGAAGTGACAAAATATCCGACTTGGTTAGCCAACATTGTTCCGATTGCCAAGAAAGACGAAAAAATCAAAATTTGTATTGACTACAGAGATCTCAACAAAGCTAGCACGAAAGATAATTTTCCATTGCCAAATATCCACATTCTCATTGCTAACTGTGCTAAACATGAAATGCAGTCGTTTGTGGATTGTTATGCGAGCTATCAACAGATCCTGATAGATGAAAAAGATGCAGAAAAGACAGCTTTCATCACGCCCTTGGTGTATATCATTACCGGGTGATACCTTTTGGTCTCAAGAACGCGGGCGCTACTTATATGAGGGCTATGACAACCATCTTTCATGATATGATTAATAAAGAGATCGATGTGTATGTAGATGATGTCATAATCAAATCTCGCGAGAGTTCAAATCACTTGACTCATCTGAGAAAGTTCTTTGATCGCCTGCGTCGATACAATTTGAAGCTAAATCCCGTTAAATGTGCTTTTGGAGTGCCATCTAGAAAGTTTTTGGGATTCATAGTTAGCAGAAGAGGCATTGAACTTGATCCTTCCAAGATCAAAGTGATTCAGGAATTACCTCCTTCGAAGACCAAGAAAGAGGTGATGAGTTTTCTGGGAAGGTTGAACTACATCAGTCGATTTATAGCTCAGTCCACCGTGGTGTGTGAGCCAATCTTCAAGTTGTTGAAAAAAGATGCTTTGACCAAGTGGACCGGAGAATGTCAAACTGCTTTTAATGCCATCAAGAACTATTTGTCCAATTCATCGGTATTTGTTTCTCCACGGGAGGGAAGTCCACTGTTGCTGTATTTGTCTGTCTCGGATAACGCATTTGGATGCTTGGTCAACATGACAAAACTGGGAAGAAGGAGCGAGCCATTTATTACTTGAGCAAGAAATTCACTCCATATGAGGCTCGTTACACTCTTTTGGAGAGGACATGTTATGCTTTGACCTGGATTGCTCAGAAGTTGAGACATTATCTGTCTTCTTATACCACATACCTTATCTCCAGAATGGACCCTTGAAGTATATTTTCCAGAAAGCAATGCCGATCAGGAAGTTGGCTAAGTGGCAAATGCTTTTGAGTGAGTTTGACATTGTGTATGTGACACTAAGGGAAATAAAAGTACAGGCCTTGGCTGATCATCTTGCAGAGAATCCAATCGATGAAGAGTATGAACCGCTCAAGACTTATTTTCTCGATTAAGAGGTTGCATTTGTGGGTGAAGATATTTCTGAAGCATACCCTAGTTGGAGAGTGTTCTTTGATGGAGCGGCAAATCACCAAGGGAAAGGTATCAGAGCGGTCTTAGTGTCAGAATCTGGTCAACACTACTCTATGGCGGCTAAACTTCGATTTGATTGCACGAACAACATGACTGCATATGAAGCTTGTATCCTTGGTCTGAAAATGGCCATTGACATGAATGTTCATGAGTTGCTAGTCATTGGAGATTCAGATTTGCTAATTCACCAGGTCCAAGGAAAATAGGCCATGAAGAACCCAAAGATCACGCCGTATGTGCAGTATATACAAAAGTTGTACAAGTTATATTGATCCAGTGGATATAGAGATAAAAGAGCAGTCTGTCCATTGTTCACATGTTGAAGTGGAAATAGATGGTTTGCCTTGGTATTTTGATATCAAGAAGTATTTAGAGATCGAGACTTATCCTTAGAATGCAACGTTCAACCAGAAGAAGTTGATACGCCGTATGGCCCTCAATTTCTTTGCAAGTGGGGAAATCCTTTATAGGAGGACTCTAGATTTAGGTCTTCTCAGATGCGTTGATGCTAGTGAAGCTGCAAAGTTTCTGGAACAAATACACGTCGGAGTTTGTGGTACTCACATGAATGGGCTCACTTTGGCTAGGAAGATCCTTGGGGCCGGTTATTTTTGGATGACTATGGAACATGATTGTTGCAAGTTTGTACAGAAATGTCACAAATGTTAAGTGCATGGTGATTTGATTCGAGTCCTACCCCACGAACTCAATGTTATGAGTTCACCTTGGCCATTTGTAGCTTGGGGCATGGATGTCATTGGTCCAATAGAGCCAGTCGCCTCCAACGGACACATTCATTTTGGTTGCCATTGACTACTTTACCAAGTGGGCGGAAGCAGCTTCGTACAAGCTAGTAACCAAGAAAGTTGTAGCTGACTTCGTTTGCAACAATTTGATATGTAGGTTTGGTGTACCAAATCCATCATTACTGATAATGGAGCGAATCTCAACAGTCACTTGATGAGAGAGATATGTGAGTAATTCAAGATTACTCACCGAAACTCAACCTTCTATCGTCCCCAAATAAATGGAGTTGTAGAAGCCGCCAACAAGAACATAAAGAAGATTTTGAGGAAAATGATTGATAATCGTAGATGTTGGCATGAGAGATGTTGTCGTATGCTTTGTTGGGCTACCGAACGACTATCATAACATCAGTTGGAGATACTCCATATTTGCTAGTATATGGAAGAGAAGTAGTTATACCTGCCGAAGTTGAAATACCTTCGTTGAGAATCATCCAAGAAGCTAAATTGAGTGATGCTGAATGAGTTCGCAAGCGTATTGATCAGTTAACAATGATTGATGAGAAGAGAATAGTGGTTGTTTGTCATGGACAACTGTATCGACAGAGAATGATTCGTACTTTCCACAAGAAAGTAAGAGCCAGAATAGTTGAAATTGGTCAGTTGGTTCTCAAATGCATTTTCCCTCATCAGGATGAGTACAAAGGGAGATTTGCACCAAATTGGTAAAAACCTTACATGGTTCGTAAAGTGTTATCTGGAGGCTCATTGGTCCTGTCGGAGATGGACGGCACCGAATGTCAAGAGATACTATGTGTGAAGTTTCAGGTTGTATTTTATGTCATTTCCTTGTAATCTTTCTATTTGCTTGTAATCGCGTCGTTTTAAATTGTATCCCTTTTGTAATGAACTACGTCTGACCTAAATTCTTAATAATGAGATACATAGGCGGCCTATGTCGGCCTTGGTCACCTATTTTATCCCTTTTAATATTTCTTTGTACTTGAACTATGTTCGACCTGAATTATCAAGAACGAGATACGTAGGCGGCCTATGTCGGCCTCGGTCGATTTCCTTGTAAATTTCTTATTTTGTTAGTCCTCGAGAGGGGAACTACGTTTGACCTGATTCTTGCCTCAACGGGATACGTAGGCGCCACAACGGCTCAGTCATATCTCCAACAAAGTCGAGACTGAAGCTACTTTGAGATTTGCAACTGGGACAGGATTTTTGAGAGGATCTCAAAAAAACCGTGATTTGCTCACCAACAGTTAAAGATAAGCCAAGACAGTTAACTGGGACAGAAATTTTGAGGATGGCCTCAAAATTTCAACACGGTTTATCAGCAGTTTAGAGAAACTTTGAATACTTCCCAACAAGTAATCAGATAGACCTCAAAGGTATCAACTTCAAAGGCGTCCACTAAAGCTCGAAGTGACATGACACTTGGCAGTGACCTTTTCCAAACATTAATTTTGAAAATCTGTTTTCCTTAAAAAATCATTTCTTTCGTGTTTCAATTATTTTTGCATAAAAATGTTTTGTCTTATCTATCAAGAAGCGGGAGATATGAAAAATGAACCGGAGATAGTCAGACAAGGAGCAGACAACCGAAGAAATCGACACAGACCAGTTCATTCTTTAAACTAACAATTTTTCTGTGGATGCAGGTCTATAAGTTTACCTCAAGATCAGCATATTCCTCCATTCAATGAATATGGAGAAGTCAAAGGGGCTAGGAGCTCCCCAAAATTAACAATATTTATGTGGATGCAGGAAAAGTTTTATGCTTCTTATACCAAAGAATCGGGGATATGAGTAACATTATTTCATTCAAATACTCAGCAAGGCAAGGTCCACAATGAACACACGATTATGTTCGAAGATGGAGCAAATGGAAGCCCTGAAGAGAGAAATTATATCATTTTTCAACAACTAAAAATACTCAGAGGAAGTAATCTGCATCATATTTCCAGATATGATAATATTCCTATCCATAGAGTCATCTATATCGTATTGTCAAATGAGATGATACCATACTTCGAGGGTCATTTTTATTATTGTCAAAAGATAATGCCGCCACCATAAGATACCTAGAAGGTCACCTACATTGTTCGGTGAAGCATTATCCTCGTTCTGTATCGGGAGGCATCATCATTATCTTCATGCGTAGCAAGAGGAAGAACTCAGGCATAGCAAGAGGAAGATTCATGCATAGAAAGAGGAAGAACTCATGCATAGCAAGAAGAAGATTCATGCATAGAAAAATGAAGAACTTATGCATAGCAAGAAAAAGAGACATTCATCGCAAGAGGAAGATTCATGCATAGCAAGTGGAAGATTCATGCATAGAGAAAGGAAGAAGTCATGCATAGAAAGGGAAAAATTTATGCATCACTGAAAAGATTCATGCATCACTGGAAAACATTCATACATCGCTGGAAAGGATTCATGTATTACAGGAGAAGAAGTCATGCATCGCGGGAAAAAAGTCATGCATCGCGGAAAAAAGATTTTATACATAGCAAGAGAAAAAATTCATGCATTGCAAGAGAAGTTATGCATCGCGGAAAAGAGATTTATGCATAGCAAGAGAAAGAAATCATGCATCGCAAGAAAAAATAAAAATTCATGCATCGCGAAGAAAACACATGCATCGCAGAAAGGACACCATCAGCTACGATTTTCAAAGAAACATCACCTGTATTTTTCAAAGAAGCATTATCTTCATGCATCGCGGGAGAAGTCATGCATCGCGGGAGAAGTCATGCATCGCAAGAAAATCAACATCAGCTGCATCATTTTTCATTTGCAAGAACAACATCAAGAGAACCATTAACAACGACATCAAGAGAACTATCAACATATTACATACACCTATTTTATTACTTCAACATCAAACGAAGAATACATTGAAGATTATATTGCAAACATGAAATACAAGCTTAATTGCTCTACATCAAATTGGGGGAAGCTGATGTGAAATGTTCAAGGAGAGTAATTAACTGTCAACATGGTAAAAGACACTATCTCCCTATTTGAATTGCATTTTATATGCTAATGAATTTTGTCTCAATCTTTGTCGAGAGCATCCGATAGGATGAATTCTCAAAAACAAACCATAGGTGCGGACTACATAAAAAAGGATGCAGCACAACGTGGAACTTTTCTTAGCAGCGATCTGGGACGTTGTCCGAAGAGCAGTGTCAAACTCTTGGAACGCGAGCTGAGGAGAGACTTTCACCACAATCAAACCACACCCCTATCAGAAGACATATGGGTTTTTCTTTAGGTTTATTGGTTTCAATTTCGCATCCGGAGAATTTTGGTTTTCACCGGAAGCAACCTTCCAATCCGAGTGACAATTCTCTAAGAGTGTTGGAAATTACGTCTGTGTAAGTTCTTATTTATGGGTGTGAAGCATGCCACATTCATGGATAAGGGGTTGCAAGCCTCCTTTTCATACTCGACTTACTTTGTCACTTTTCCAAAGCCAAAGGTTATCTTAGCATAAGCGATTTCCTTTTTCAACCGATTGAGTCAAACTACAAGCAACCTGATTTCCTAGGTTAAGGGATATGTAGGCAGGATCAGTGTTGAAACTCGACTGCATTCCGATATCCACTCTTAAATCTCATTCTCGAGCATTCTTATCTCTTCATAATTCGATATCGAGATAGCTTTCGAATTCCTTCATAATTGTGTATCAAATCAAACGTATCAAACTACAAGTGGCCTAAATTCTCATATAGCCTAAGATATGTAGGAAACCCAATTTCGGGGTTCGGCCATAATTCCTAAAGTTTGTACCAAAATCCCTTTCCAGAAAAGATGAAGATGTGGTCGATCAAAATTGTATTAGTCAATTTCATTTTTCTCGAATTTCTTGCATCAATACAAGTAAAATGAGGGACAATTGTTGACACCCAATTTTGACCCTCCCCGATAGAAATTAATTCACGAGCTTCTCAATTTTCAAGCGATTTAGAATAATTAGTTTTATAAAATTCATATATTTCTCGAAGTTACTTTAAGTAAGTCTAGTCAATTTTTATAGTATTTTATAATTATATGTATAATTAGTGTTTCTTAAATATTCAAAAATCGTCTCAAAAAGATTTTAATTCAATTTGGCTAGAGTTTGAATTATTTAGTTTATAATTAAATTAACTATTTTATTTCGTTAAGATTAAGAAGCACATAAATTAATTATATTACTTCATTTTATTTTTGTCATCAACCGAGTTCGCCAATCTAATTCAATTTGGCTAGAGTTTCGACTTAAAAATTGGTTACAATTGTAATTCAATTATAAATATAGTCATTCCCTATTTTGTACTTCAATTCTTTAAGACACAAAACCCATCAAATACATAGCAATATAACAATAGCAATATCAAAATGCCAGCCCAACAACTCCTAGCCCATTCGTTATCTCATCCTCAGCCCAAAAGCCACCAAACACGTTCCAAAACAACTCAACAGCAATACCATACAACAACAAATAGATACACGTACAGCAGTAGCCAAATGACCCTACCCCTACATTTTTCTCTTCTTCTCCGCGAGAACCAAATGTGAAACCCAGCCAGAATTGACTCACCCCATTTTCTTTTCTTTCCAACGTTAACAAAGAGGACCCAGACGCAGCACTCCAAAACGTCAAATCAGCAGCAATTGAACGGTGGATTTCATGAAAAAATCAAGCGTCTACCCTCTCCAACCCGTTCCAGTCTTGTCAGCCGCGTCCAATCGCCCTTGTGGTTACGAGATGGCGACACGTCAAACACAAGGGGGATCAAGATGAATCAAACCCATCCACGATGCTCCTTGTCCGAATTTTGGATGAAATCTCATACAAAACCCAGTTGTTTTTTGGTCCTGGTGAAGATTTTGATTTTGGGAATTTGTGGAGAATTCCAATTCTACCCTCGTTCTCACTTGAATTTTTGTCCCTCAACACCCAAACGAACCCCAATTTTTCCCATCTATATAAACCCATTTTATTTCACTGTGAGTGGTTGGGAAAAAAATTATTGAGGGGAAATACAGAGAAAAGGATTAAGAAAAGGTAGTAACACACTCGAAATACGCTCCCTAATAGAGAACTGCTCACATTCTGTCCAGGTTTCTCATTTCGCTATTCCTGGTCAAGTTTTGTGGTAGAAGTCGCGTCCCTCTGCTTAAGTTTCTCGTCTCCGTTCACTGCTCGGAAAAGGTAACCTCTTCTCCGCTAGCTTTTCTCTTCATCTCTTTCCATGTTGTGTTTTGTTAGCTTTGGAAAATCGTTGTGCTGGGTTTGTTTTCGTGGATTATTTGTAATATCGTTTCAAGGATCTGCTAAATTTTATCGATATCAGGCGTGCTGTATTTGAGTTGTTGCTGTTTGACGTTGTTATTCATGTAAGTTTCAATTCTCAAATAAGCTAATATGGTTAATATAGATGATATAGTCGCATAGTTTTATCTATTTCTTGAATGTCTTCTTCGTCTTGTTGCCTAATATAACGTGTTTTGATCAAGTTTTGCCACAATCGAATGTTTAGTCGAAAATATCACATTTTAACTCGAGTCAGTGACATTCTCTCTGTAGTATCAGTGATCTCCATTATTGACATTCACTTCATACTCTTTTGCTTACTACTTCAGACCAGTTTAAATCTTTGCATTGACCTTGATTTATTATGCTTTTATCTGTAGATGTGTTTATTTTATACTTTGGGTTAACTGAGATATTTTGAAACTTGACTTAATCTCTTTTTTCTAGCAAAAAATATAAAAATAAAATCACTTAAGAGTAGAGTAGCATTATTAGCCAAGTTACTGTAGGTTATCTGTTAATAGGTTAATAAGATTTCTTTAGCTTGTTTGTTTGCATCTTAAATGATTATCGTGCAAGTTCGACTCATGTGTCCATCTCTGATATTGTGTTTCCTTCTGCTAGTCACCTTGTGTTAATATATTTTTTATAAGTTAAAAAAGTCTTGTTTGCACCGGTGTGTAGCTATGTGGTTGATGTCTTGGCTTGTGATTTTTGTCATATTCAAAATGAATAATTCAAGGTTTAATTTCTTATACCCATTTGATTTTAGTATCATTTTAGGTGTATTTTGTTATTTCTTGATGTGTGGCTAAAAACCCCCTTTCTTGGGGTGTGATTTAGCAAATATGTGTTGATATTGTTATTGGGTCTGCTTGCTGATAGGTTAGATGTATTTTAATTGTGATTTCACCTAGTGGTTGTGGTTTAATTTAATCGGTTTGTAGTTGCAAATACAAAACCACCCATGTGTTTTCAGCTTGCCCGAGAGGGAGGTCGCGAAACCAAGACCATTAGACTGATGGCCTAAGGAGTGGGTCGACATGAGGTTCAGCCCGAGAGGGTGAACCCTAGTTCCATATCCTAACACTCAGCTCGAGAGAGTAAGTGGGGTAAGGCGTAGGCTGGTCTTCATGCGGCAAGTGGGTGTCCGAGAGGAACCCATTTGAAACGGGGTAAGTTGCCCGAGAAGGAACTTATTTCCATCTAAAGCTTAGCCTAATAACTATTATCTTGCAAATTTCCTATCGAAAGAATGTACCCAACGATTTATCTCAACTCATATTGTGATCACACCCCAAGAACTTGTCCCCATACTTGATTTTCTTATTAATTTTTGCTGTTTTTACTACTTGTGACAAAAACCCCAATTGATATTTGACACTTTCGTGTTACCCCCTTTAATTTACTATGTTTTTGTTCGTTAATGTCTTTAGCTATGACTAGTTAGAGCTTAATTTTATTTTTCTATTAATTATGAAAACCACTCCCTTGGGACACGACCCCAACTCTTGGTTGGGTTACTATATTATTGACGATCGTAGACACTCGTACCATAGGTTAGTGTCATTGGTCACGATAAGCATCACAAACCACAAAAGTGGATTTCAGCAATGGAGGAGGAACTTTCCATTATTAATAAAAATGATACTTGGGAGTTGGTTGATAGGCCAGAAGAGAAGTATGTTATCGGTGTCAAATGGGTCTATTGAACAAAGTTCAATCCAGATGGCTTCATCTTCAAGCATAAAGCTATACTTGTAGTTAAAGGCTATTCTCAGCAGCCTGGAGTGGACTTTGGAGAAACTTTTGCTCATGTTGCACGGCATGAGATAGTAAGGTTTCTAGTCGCTCTCGCAACACAATACAAGTGGAAAATCTTCCATTTGGATGTAAAATCTGCATTTCTCAACGGATTGCTTGAGGAAGACATTTATATTGAACAACCTGAAGGTTTTACAGTTGCAGGTGAAGAAAACAAGGTGTACAAGCTTAAAAGGGCTCTCTATGGTCTTAAACAAACCCCAAGAGCTTGGTATAGTAGGCTGGATTCTCATTTGTTATCTCTTGGCTTCAACAGAAGCCTAAATGAGCCTACTTTGTACTTCAAAAGGCAAGCGGATGGAATATTGATTATTATATCAGTTTATGTCGATGTTTTGATGATTACAGGTGAAAATCCTCTTGCGGTTCAAGAAGTTAAAAATGAAATGCTAAAAGTTTTTGAGATGTCCTATCTAGGAGAAATGATTTTTTTCCTGGGAATGGAGATATCTCATCTTGTGAAGGAATTTTCTTGTCCCAAAAGAGATATGCCTTGAATCTGTTAAAAAGATTCAAGCTTGACAAGTGCAAAGTTGTTGCAACTCCACTTGTTGTGAATGAAAAATTAATGAAGGATGATGGCGAAGAAAGGGCAGATCCAAAAGTTTATAGAAGTTTAATTGGAAGTCTATTGTATCTAACAGCTTCTAGGCCAGACATAATGTTCGCTGTCAGTTTGTTATCTCGATATATGCAAAGTCCCAGCACTAAGCATTTTGGAGCCGCTAAAAGGGTGTTAAGGTACATTAGAGGGACGATTAATTATGGAATCTGGTATAGAAATGTGGAGAATGGAGCTCTTATTGCCTATTCAGATAGTGATTGGGGTGGATGTTTGGATGATTACAAAAGCACTTCTGGTTACTGTTTTTCGTTTGGTTCATGCATTTTTTCTTGGAAGCACAAAGAAGCAAGATATTGTAGCACAATCTTTAGCAGAAGCCGAGTATGTGGTTGTTGCATCTGCTAGAAATCAAGCAATTTGGTTAAGAAAGATCTTGTTAGAATTGAATTTGTTGCCAAAAGAAACAGTGATCTATGTGGACAATAAATCAGCCATTGTGATGGCTGAAAATCCGGGGCAGCATGGAAGAACAAAGCATATCAACATAAGGTTTCATGCTTTAAGAGATGCCGAGAAGAATGTTGAAGTTAAGTTGGTGCATTGCATCAGTGAAGATCAGCAGGCCGATATTCTGACCAAGGCTCTTTCCACTAAGATGTTTGAGTTGCAAAGGTTGTTGCAAGGAGTTTCAATGAAAAATCTTAAGGAGGAGTGTTAGAAAATTAAGATTTGTCTAGAAACTCCTAGATTGGAGATATTTTGTATTAGTTATGTTAGAAAAGTAAGATTTGTCTAGAAACACCTAGGTTGGAGATATTTTGTATTAGATATGTCAGAAAAGTAGGAATTTTCTAGAAATCCTAGGTTGGAGATATTTTGTAGTAGATATGTTAGTCTTGATTTAAAATGAGTGGTGGTTAGTAAGCCACATAGGTACATAGTTTGGTGTGAGATATTTTGCTTATTATGTGGTTGTAATTTTCACACTTTATCTATAGATACACCATATGTAATGAAACATCTAGTGAAAAAAATTGAACTCAAGGAAACTTATGCCTTCTTCTTCACTTTTAGATTTTCTATAGCAATTTACAGCTGCTATTTCCTACTGTTTACACCTTGTAGACCTGAAGTTCTTCTTCTTTTCGTTGTAACAGAAATACTTGAGATGTACTAGGCCAAAAATATAACAATTGCTTACACCCTGACAACACAGTAACATTAGAGTCATGATAGATGGGCATCCGTCGATAACTTTTTGCAATTGGTCATCTGAAATATGGACATTATTCAAACAAAGAGCCTCAGGACAATCAAATCTTATGTAAGTAGTGCTAATATCAAATTCAAAATTGCACTTGCTAAACCGCAATGTTGTCAGGTTTTTAGCATCATAAATAACATCAGGTAAACTATATGAACATAAAAAGGAAGGGTGAATCCCTAGGACTGTGACGTTAAGTTTAACCGCCAATTCAATCCAAGTATGCACGTGAGAATCCAATTCTGGATCACGATATGTAAGGATGAATTGTTTAAGATGTAAGTTTTTTTCGACATGAGATCGCAGAGATTGATCAACCAACTTGACATACTTTTTGGGGCTCATACGTCTATTGGTACTGTAGTTTTGTGATTGATGGAATATGAGATTAGGTCCGAAAGACCAAAAAAAGTACCATCTCTTGGACAAAATACAACTTCTAGCTGCATTTTCGACGTCGAGGTTAGTGCGGCATAAGATGTGATGAATAATATGCACAGGCAATTCTGATATTCTGTCTTCTCCATAAACTCTTTTCTCCATATTGCTTCGTTTTGATTTCTTGGTGTCGTCCTATGTCCTCTTTGAGGGTTTCACTTCCTCCATCATTTATTAAGTAAATAGCCACTTTTAACACTTACTGTCAAATATTAGTTACTATTTTTAACCGCATAATACATAAATATGCTCTTTAACTTGACAAAGATCAGATTCACCCATATCTTATCTAGTTTATATTTAAACCTGAATCATGCATCTTCGTATATGAAGTTGAACAAATAAACACACATATCCTACGTGGCATACTATATGGCAATTTGCATCCTACGTGGTGTTCTATGTGTATTATACCACATAAGACTCATGTATGTGTCTACTTGTTCAACTTTATACAAGTTTAAGTGTTTATTTGTGTGCATGCAATGTTGAAGGGAATAAATATGAAATGAGGTCAAATTAAAAGGAACATTTATTTATCTGAAAAGAGTTAAAATTGCCCCTGAACTATGCGAAATAGACTACTTATATCCTCAGTTACATATTTTAGGATAAAAAAATGTCCCTATTGTTACCCTAAGAGACCACAATTACCCTTAAGACTTAATAAAAGTGATTTGGCAAGCCACATGACACTAATTCCGCCACATAGGCTTGCCAACTAGGATACCCACTAAAATGTTTTACCCAACTAGGATACCCACATAACATGGGATCGCAGGGATTGATCAACCAACTTGACAAACTTTTCGAGGGTCATATAGGTATAATTGGTATTATAGTTTTGTGATTGATGGAATATGAGATTAGGTCTAAAAGATACAACATCTTGCCGCCTCTTTGAGGTTGAGGTTAGTGCGGCATAAGATGTGATGAATGATATGCACATGCAATTCTGATATTCTGTCTTCTCCACAAACACTTTTTGCCATATTGCTTCGTTTTCTGGTTCCGTCGTATGTCTTGTTTAAGGGTTTTACTTGTGAGAATTGATGACTAAAAGGCTCCTAGTGGGAATTAAGTGAATAGCCACTTTTAACATGACCTATTGTCAAATAGTAGCCACTATTAATATTCAGTCACTCTTTTAACCATTTGCCATCTCTACTTTTGAAACCAAGCCATATTTTTTCTTGTTTGAAAAATGTTGCTTGTGGTGCCTATTGATTGAACAAGCCTAGATATAATATCCCAACAAAAGAAATGCCATGGGAGTTTATGTATGAGAATCCAAACAGGGACAATAGATGTTTCAAGTCCGGAGTCCACTTGAAGACTTTCATAGTATATGACTCAATGTGTATGAAAGGTTTTCCTAACCTAACCAAGGTATTCGTTGAGGAGATCTCTTATCCCCATATCTCTTTGTAATTGACCGCGCTACTGCTGATAAATCATGGAATCCTATCAAGCTAAGTCGTTTCAGAACTAGCTCCCTCTGGCATTTGTTTTTTGCACATGATCTTGTCCTTTTTGACCAGACTACAACTTCGAATGTGCAGCCATTGTCTGCTGACTATCAGTATATTCTTGAAAGAATTACTCCGCGCCTTCAAGGATGACACACTAAAATTCTTACTTTGGCTGGCCGCACTACTCTTTTTTATGCAAAACAAAATATTAAAATAGAGAGAGCAGGTACATTTGCAATTAGCAAAATATCGAACAAGTACTCACTACAACAAAAACAATTTTTAGCGGCAATAAATATTGACATTAATAAAGAGTGCTAAAGTTTTTATCGGCATTAGTTAAGTGCCATTAGAACCAATGTCGCTAAAGGCTTTAGGGACATATACAAAGAATGCTAATTGCCGCTAAAAATACATATTTAGCGGCAATTAAGAATTAATTGCCGCTAATCATCATTTTTGATATAGTGACTATGATAAAATATTAGTAGTTCTTCAATTGGAAAGTCATGGGGG
>JAJOOB010024127.1:0-17208 GCA_029582485.1 Solanum tarapatanum | reverse complement strand
ATCCCCCCCCCCCCCCTCTTTCATTCTAAAGTAGGCTCATTTGGAAATTGAATCTTAACCACCCGGGTTCTACAATCAATGGACGCAAAACATGCATGCAACCAAGCCATCCCCAAGATGACATCAAAGTACAACATGTCTAATTCTCCTATTTCAACCAAAGTGACTTTATGAGACAAAGAAATAGGACAACTCCTATAAACTCGTTTAGCTACAACCGAGTCACCAACCAGGGTAGAAACCGGAAAAGGTTATTCTAACACATCAGGGAGTATTTCAAATTTCATAGCTACAAAAAGTGTAACAAAAGAAAAAGTGGCATCGGGGTCTAACAATGCACAAGAATTAAAGGAAAATAATTGCAACATACAGGTCACAATATCCGGGGATCCCTCTTGGTCACTTTGGGATTGGAGAGCATAGAAGCGGTTCGCATCGGGATTTGAACCACTAGGAGGGACTTTCTTGCCCTCTCTCCCTTGAGCCCTTAACATGGGACAATCTCTCTTCATATAGCCACTCTTCCCACAACTAAAGCAACAACCCGTGCCAACTAGGCACTTGCCTTCATGCTTCTTGCCACACTTTGCACAAGTAGGTCTATCAACATAAGAATCACCACTATTCTCTCCTTGTGTCTTACGGTTAGATACCCTATCTTTGTTGACTCTTGAAGTGCTAGAGGAGCCATGGTTCGAAAACCTCTTCCTGAACCTTGGTCTAACTTGACTCTGAATTTTACCTTTGGAAGAATTCCCATCATCGGTCCTACGCCTCTTCACTTCCCTATTCTTCTCTTGGAGTTTCTCATCCTCCATTTTCTTAGCATACACCATAAGACGGCATATATCCATGTTGTCATTAGGCATAGACGAACGACATTCTTTTCTCACCAAACTAGACATACCTGTTACAAATCTACTCATCTCATCTCTAGGCTATGCCACCATGGATGGAGCATATTTGGACAATTCGATAAACTTTAGAGAGTATTATTCAACACCCAGACCTCCTTGACGAAGGTTGATAAATTCCTCCACCTTGGCTTTCCTCTTCTCAAGGGGAAGAACCTATCAAGGAATGTTTTCTTGAACACTTCCAAACCTATGGGACCCGCTCCTTCTGGCCTCTTTCTCTTTCATTGAGTATGCCATACTTGGGCCACACCCTTCAATTGATACCCAGCTATCTCTGCTTTCTCTCTAAAAGTCACCCCTATAGCATCAATTATCTTGTAGATCTCTTCCATGAACTCTTGAGGGTCTTCACCCACTTTAGACCTAAAGAACATAAGAGGGTTCATCCTCGTGAAGTCTCTCAATCTTGAAGCCACGGTGCTCTCATTAGTGTTCACATGAGCTCTACCATCCCTAGTGACTTGAGCCGTTAAAGAATGAGTTAATATTTGGGGAGCCGACCTTAATTTAATAGCCGTCTCGTCATAAGGAGCTTGAGGAACTTGAGGCTCTTGAGCACCTTGGGGAGGAACTCCCTCATTCACGATCTCTTCTTCCATCCTTTCTGTGGCCCCCCTTCTTGTAGTCATACCATATATAAACAAGAAAAGGGTTAGGAAAAGGACTTCATAGAGTTAAAACTCCAAGGCACGACTAAAGAGTAATGAAAGAAGTGAAAGTTCCTAAACATATGAAGAAATTATGATATTGTTCTTACTATAGTTTAGTTCATTTAAACACGTCACCATCTATATCTAATGTAGTACTCCGAGATTGATTTGTTGAATGTGATCTATATCCTTAAGGGGAAAAATATGAGAATTGACTATATGTATGAGATTTGTGTGTATACAATTGTATTTCTTTGAGAGTAAAGTAGCTACATTATAATTTAGTTGTTGTGCTGATTGGATGATGATCATTATGTACACACTTAGGTATGAAGATCATGTAATGTCAAATGTTTGTCACATATAGTGGTTCTATGGGTTGAAGAACTAGTCTCCCCTAATGAATCTAGGAGCTATAGAATGATTTTGTGGATTGAATGTCAAGACATTCTTCATTAATTATCAACTTAACTCAAGACTTAATATAAACTCAAATGGGAGTTGATGCTTAGCACCGAGAGGATATGAATATGAGATTGAAGCTTTTAAATTAGTTGAGTCAGGCTTCCCCAATGGGTTCCTTTTACACTAGTTGAGTTCGGGTTCCCAAAGTAGTTGTCTCATAAAATGGAAACCTTCTACCATAGTTGAGTCTGAGTTTCTAGAAGAAATCTCGTTATCCCATAAACTATGTGCCCACATAGGTCTTTAGTTAGTAAACCCATGTAAGCTAAGGTTTTAGTTTTACCTTAGGCATGTAGGACAACCCATTTTCAATGTGGAGTAGACACCAGAATCCATGACTAAGATCTCATGGTCTATGTAGGTTAAATCTAATCCCACTTTGATAGAATGAACTAGAGTTGGAGTTATGAAATATAATCACTTAATGATTTTTCCTTAGTGTGGGTAAGAGTATGGAATGTTACTCATACATTGCACAATGATGCTTTGATGGTTCTTATGGTTTGTTTCCATTATGATGAGAAGATTTATATGTTGAATATGCCTGTTTCATGTGGCTTTACACTTATTTCTATGATACTTCTTAATTGAATTAAATGCATAGTTTTCAACTAAATGTCCCTTTTTAGCATATTTAATGATTTTCATGCATAGCTACCATACTTAGTACATTAATTGTGCTAACCCACATTTCTTCTGTATTTTCTACTAAGATTAGGATCCGGCAATTGAGGTGATTCCTTCTAGTTGGAAGCTTGGATTGATTCTCTCCAAGGCTTGTGGTATGTCCTCGTGGATCCGAGGACAATTGCTCTATTATTGTTTCATTTCTTTCATTGTTTTAGACATTTTTAGACTTTCTATTGTAAGGGTTATGACCCAATTATTTTAAGACTTCGATTGTAGTAGATGGCTGAATGAGACTATGTCTAGACTTCCTCTTTACTTCAATAAAACATTTCTGAAAGACTTGAAATTGTATTTTATTCTTTATTATTGTATACATATGTGATGATGATAATCTAAGTGGCCTACTTGGGTCCTTTTCAGGATTCCATGTGCCATGTTACATCTAGTGGGTACCCTTGGGTCGTGGCAAACTTGGTAATCAGTGCAAAATGTTTAGAATATTTCTAGGATGATGTCTCATAAACTCTATAAAGTCTTCCTTCTAATCCTTCTCTCGTGTCTTCAGGAAATGAATACACGAAGGGCTAACGCAAGAAGGGTGGAAGAGGAGAATGTGAATCAAGGAGTTCCTCAAAGTAATGAAGCTCCTCAAAAGGAGCAAGCTCCGGTTGATCCGGAAAATGTGAGTCAAGCAGAATTTAGGGTTACTTTGCAAATAATAACTCAAGCCATGACAACCCAAGCTTAAGTCGTAACAACTCAAGCTCAAGTCATAACAACTCAAGCTCAAGCTATAGTGACTCAATCTAATAGACATGTTGGGACCCCATGTAAACCCTAATGTGAACTCCGTAGCTTCAAGGTTGAGAGATTTTACAAGAATGCATCCTCATATGTTCTTTGGTTCCAAATTTGGTGAAGATCCCCAAGAGTTTGTGGAGGAGGTCTTTAAGATAATTGATACTATGGGGTGACTTATATAGAGAAAGCGAAGCTAACTGCTTACCAATTGAAGGGGGTGGACCAAGTAGGGTATACTCAATGAAGAGAAATAGGCCGGAATGAGGGGGTCCCATAGGTTAGGAAGGGTTCAAGACAGTATTCTTTGATAGGTTCTTTCCCCGAGAGAAGAAGGAAGCAAAGGTGGAAGAATTTATCGAACTTTGTCAAGGAGGTATGAGTGTTGAAGAGTATTCTCTAAAATTTATCGAATTGTCCATGTATGCTCCATCTATGGTGGTTAACCCTATGGATGAGATGAGTAGATATGTGATGGGTATATCCAAGGTTATAAGAAAAGAATGTCATACGAAAATGCTTCTTCATGAAATGGATCTCTCATGTCTTATGGTGTATGCTCAACAAATGGAGAGTAAGAAACTCCAAGTCAATAGGAAGGTGAAAATATCTAGGATCGAGGAAGGGAATATCTCCAACGATAAGTCTGATGGGAAAGGTCGGCAAAGGTTCAATCAAAGATTCTCCAACCAAGGCTCTGATGAGTCTGAGGTTTGGACTCATTTAGGGCTTATTTACAATGATTTAGTATCCTCAAATGCTTATTTTGTGCAAATAACTGATGTAAAACCCTTGATTTCCAGGTATATGGATTGAGGAAGAAAGCATGGACACTAATTTGCAAAAAGAAACAAAGCCAGCCGAAAGAACGAAGAAAGGAAAGCCTAGTGATTGCCAAGTCCCTTTGGCAAGTCACCGAATGGATATTATCTCGCCTAAAGTTCCAGTGTGCCAAGCCCTGAAGAATAAAACCAAGTTGGCTAGAAAAAGGAGCAGTCGGCGGATCACCGAGTGGTTCTCGTAATGCAGTGTTGAATCGCCTAAAGTTACAGAACTTGAGGAAGTTGATGGCCAAGGCATAAAAGTGAGGACATTGACCAAAGGGTGTATCGCCGAGCTAATCGACGAGCCCAACTTACTGCACTGAATCGCCTTTTGCAGTATATTGATGGCGACTATAATTACATTTTAAAACATTAAGTTTAGTATCAAATTTTATTCTGAACATTCATTAGAGTAATTTTTCAGTTTGAACTCTAAGTATTGAGACTTTGTTTTCCTTAGTTTTGAAGAATTAAAGTTTTTTACTTTTGAGAAATTAGAAGTGGGTCTTGGAGATTCTTCAATTTTGACCATTGTAAGGACGAAATCAATCTTACCCAGTTTATGGAAACACAATATGGTAACGATTTTTAACTTTTTATGATGTCTAGCTAAAACCCAAATTCTTGGGGTGTGATTATGGGCAGATTTAGCTTATAGGTATTGCTGATTGTTAGTTTGTATGTTGTTCAGAAGTGACTTCAATCAATAATTGTTGTTTAATTTAAAGAACTGTAGTTGCAAATGCAGTTCTACCTTCGTGTTTTTGGCTTGCGAGAGAGAGAGGTTTTAAAACCATGATTATTGATTGATGTTCTGTGGGTATCGGGTTGTCGTGGGTTCAACTCGAGATAGTTAATCATAAACCTTTTTCCATACATTCAGCTCGAGAAAGTGAATAGACTAAAGCATAGGTTGTTCTTATTTTGCATGTTTGTCGATGTTCGAGAGAAATTTACTTAATTCGGGCTAAATTGTTTGAGAGAAAGTTTACCTCCTCTATGGACTAGCTTAATCACTAATATTTAGTTATTTCCTAGCAGTTGCAATTACCCATTTGTCTACAGTAGCCTATAATCAAATCACATCCCAAGAACCTGTCTCATTATTATTATTTTGTATTATTTGTTATTGCTGTAATTGATAATTAAAAACCAAAACCCCCCTGTTATTTGACATTTTTGTCACCCCCTGATTTGAATTATGCTTTTATTCAATAATGTCTATTCCTATGACTGATTTGATCATATTCGTACTTTCCTATTGAATCTTAAACACATACCACTACCTGTGGGATTCAACCCCAACTCATTTAGTTGGGTTCTATACTGACTAGTGATCATTGACACTTAGAATTGGATGACGTGTCCTTGAAACGTCTAACCAGGCTCCTCTAATACTCCAAGGGTCAACAAATGATAGGGTTCCCAACCCTAAACCACAAGGAGGTAATAGTGGTGGTTCTTATGTTGCTAGGCCTAATTGTGAAAAATGTGGTAGAATGCAAAAAGGCAAATGTTTAGTTTGCTCGAATGGGTGCTATGCGTGTGGCAAGAGTGGCCACAAGATGAGAGATTGTCCTACGCTCAATGTTAAGGGGATAGAAGATAAGAAAACTCCTCCAAGCCATTCCAACTCCAATGCTCAAAAGTAAAATATCTTGTATGCTCTTCAATCACGAGGTGACCAAGACAGCTCCCTGGATGTGTTGATCGGTATGTTGCAAGTCTTTTCTATTGATGTTTATGCTTAATTAATTCCTGGTGCCACTTTGTCCTTTGTTACACCTCTAGTGGCTATGAAGTTTTAAATACTCCCCAAAATATTATTAGAGCCTTTTTTCGGTTTCCACCCCAGTTGGTGACTCAGTAGTGGCAAATAGAGTCTATAGAAGTTGTCCTATATCTTTGTCTCACAAAGTTACCTTGGTGGATTTGGTAGAGTTACACATGCCTGATTTTGATGTAATATTGGGCATGGATTGGTTGCATTCATGTTATGCTTCAATAGATTGTAGGACCCGGGTGGTCAAATTTCAATTTCGAAAAGAGCCAATTTTAGAGTGGAAAGGGGGGAATTCTATTCCTATTCCTAGAGGTCAATTCGTTTCTTGACTCAAAGCTAGGAAAATGGTCTCCAAGGGGTTCCTTTATCATATTGTTAAGGTGATGGATGTTGAGTCCAAGGTCCCTTCTTTAGAGTCGGTCCTCGTGGTGAGTGAGTTTTCGGAAGTCTTTCCCGATGACTAGCCCGGCATTCCTCCCAAACAGGAAATAGATTTTGGCATTGATCTTTTGCCGATACACAACCCATATCCATCCCTCCTTATAGAATGGATCTGGCCGAATTGAAAGAGTTAAAGGAACAACGAAAGGATTTTCTAGACAAGGGCATTATTCAACCGAGTATCTCTCTTTGGGGTGCTTTGGTAATGTTTGTGAGAAAGAAGGGTGGGTCCCTTAGAATGTGTATTGACTACCGCCAATTGAACAAGGTAACCATAAAGAATAAGTATCCCCTTCTTATAATTGACGATTTGCTTGACCAACTCGAAGGGGCCAATTACTTTTCAAAGTTCGATCTACGTTCGGGCTACCACCAACTAATGGTGAGAGGGGTTGACATTCCGAAGATGGCCTCCCGAACAAGATACGGTCACTATGAGTTCCTAGTAATGTCTTCTGGTCTAACTAATGTCCCGGAGGCATTGATGGATCTAATGAATAGGGTGGTTAGACAATACCTTGATATGTTCATGATCGTTTTTATTGATGATATTTTGATCTATTCAAGGAGTGAGGTTGATCATATGAGTCATTTGAGGATTGTATTGCAAGTCCTTAAAGACCACCAATTGTATGCAAAGTTTATTAAATGTGAGTTTTGGTTGAGGTCCATAGCCTTCCTTGGCCATATTATGTCTAGCAAGGGTATTGCAGTAGATGCCAAGAAGACGAATGTGGTCAAGAGTTGGCCTAGGCCTCTAAACCCTTCCGATATTAGAAGCTTTTTGGGTTTGGCCGATTATTATAGGAGGTTTGTTGAGGGTTTTTCCTCCATTACTTCTCCGTTGTTGGCTTTGACTCAAAAGAAAGCTAAGTTTATATGGTCGGAGGCTTGTGAGAAAAGCTTCCAAGAGTTGAAAAATAGACTTACTTCTGCTCTGGTGTTGAACTTACCGGAGGGTACCGATGGGTTTGTGGTATATTTTGACTCTTTGAGAGTAAGGTTGGGGTGTGTAGTCCTGCAAAATGGTAAAGTGATTGCCTATGCTTCGAGGCAACTGAAAGTACACGAGAAGAACTATCCGACCAATGATCTTGAATTAGCGGCGATGGTGTTTGCTTTAAAAGTATGGAGACATTACTTGTATGGGGTCAATGTAGATGTTTTCACCGATCACAAAAACCTCCAATATGTGTTTACCCAAATGGACTTGAATCTCCGACAAAAAAGGTGGTTAGAGCTCTTAAAGGATTATGACATGAGTGTTCTTTACCACCCTGGAAAATCTAATGTTGTGGCGGATGCCCTTAGTAGACTATCCATGGGCAGTTTGACCCACATAGAGGATGAAAAGAAAGAGTTAGTCTGTATTGTGCATAGGTTGGCCCGGTTAGGTGTACAACTAGTAAATTCTCCCAAAGGAGGTTTCACGGTTCATAAGGGTTCCAAATCATCTTTTGTGGTAGATGTTAAGTCTAAGAAACACCTTGATCATATATTGATAGAGTTGAAAGACTACGTACTTGGGAAATCTGTTGAGTCTTTCTCCCAAGGGGGAGATAGGGTACTCAGATACCAAGGTAGATTATGTGTTCCGGATGTGGATGGGCTAAGGGAGCAAATTATAGAAGAGGCTTAAGGTTATAGATATTCTATTCATCTGGGAGCCACCAAGATGTACCGTGCTCTATGGGAAGTCTGTTAGTGGAATGGTATGAAGAAGGATATTACGGGATTCGTAGCCAACTGTCCTAATTGTCAACAAGTCAAGGTTGAGCACCGAAAGTGAGGAGGCTTTTTGCAAGATATGCCAATTCCCACTTGGAAGTGGGAAGAGGTGAATATGGATTTTATTGTGGGGTTTCCCCGTACTCCAAGGCAATATGATTCTATTTGGGTCATTGTTGATAGGATGACCAAATCAGCCGACTTCATTCCCATCAAGGTATCTTACTTGGCGGAAGACTATGCCAAGTTGTATATAAGGGAAATAATGAAGTTTGATGGGTTTCTTCCTCTATATATCATTTCGTATCGAGGTCCTCAATTTACTTCTCACTTTTGGAAGTCATTCCAAAAATGGGTTGGCACTAAGGTGAAGCTTAGCACCGCTTTCCACCCTCAAACGGATGGTCAAGCGGAACGTACCATTCAAAATCTAGAGGACATGTTGAGGGCATTTGTTACAGATTTTAAAGGTAATTGGGATGACCACTTTCTCTTGGTGGAATTTTCATACAATAATAGTCACCACTCAAATATCAGTATGGCTCCTTTTGAAGCTTTATATGGTAGGAGATGTAGGTCTCCGGTTGGTTGGTTTGAAGTAGGTGACATTTCTCTTATTTGGCCCGAGTTGGTTTATGAAGCTATTGGAAAAGTTCGACTCATTAGAGAGAGGTTGAAAACGGCCCAAACTAGGCAAAAGTCTATTTAAAAATTTCACCCAGGAAGGGCGTGATGAGGTTTGGCAAGAAAGGGAAACTTAGTCCCGGTTTGTAGGTCCTTATCCAAATTTGGAGCGTATCAGGAAAGTTTCTATGAGTTAGATTTACCAAATGAGTTGGCTCCGGTTCACCCGGTGTTTCATGTTTCCATGATTAAAAAGTGCATTAGTGATCCGGTAACCATCACTCCTTTAGAGGGTTTAGGAGTTCATGACAGTCTATCCTATGAGGAGGTTCCGCTAGAAATTTTTGACCGACAAGTGAAAAAGTTGAGAAACAAGAAAGTAGCTTCCGTAAAGGTTTTATGGAGGAATCATACATGGGAGGCCGAGGCCGATATGAAGTCCCGGTATCCTCACCTTTTTACCTTTTTCTCTTATTCCTCTAGAATTTTCTTTGTTTTGGAAGTAATGTATCAATTATGTGCTTTTCATGGTTTCCTTAGATTATGCATGTTCTTGATGAAATTCATGTTTAATAAGAAAATGATTTTTCATAGTTATGTTCCTCATGTTGTTGTGCATCTAGTATGCCTAGCCTATTTTGACTTCATGGGTTGTATTAATGAACATGTTTTAGTGTGTTTTGAGAGCATGGGCATATTGGCCCCATGATGTTGTGTTAAGCATTATTTAGTTGCAGAAAAGTTAGTTCCTCTTATGAATATGAGAACTTTTGAGTTTCATGCATATTGGGTTGTTAGATGTAGTGCCTACCAGCTTGTATTGCATTGATTATTTTTTAAGATGGAGATGATGTTACCTCCTTTGAATTTGCATTATTTTGATGTTACAAATATGATGGGCTGCTAGTCTTGAGTCGTTAATCCGGTGAGGTGTGTAACACCTCGACTTTCCGAAACGCATAAATTGACTCGTATCTTCGTGGAAAGACCAGGAAGGTGGGTAATAAATTAATAATGATGTGTTATGTGATATTTGAAGCGTTCAAGTGTTGTATATCAAGTTTTGAAGTTAGGTAAGTGGAAAAATAAAAGTTGGCGAAAGTTACCGTAAATTCCTTTTTAAAGATTTGTCTGAAATTTGGGTCAAATATATCGGTTGTTTTCTCCAAATCTATTAAGAGTTATGATCCCCCAAGACCTATCGAATCGAAGGTCTACGAGTCTAGTTTCCAACGCATCAAACCATTCGTTCATACGACTTCAGAATGGAGAGATATTTGCATTTTGGTGGGACTGCGCAAGCAGGGACGTGAGGTGGGGCCCTACGTCAGTGGAATGTTACATATATCTTCTTCTTCGACCTTTTTCTTCACTTTTAAGCTAAGAACCTGAGAAATTAGAAAAACCTATTTCTAGGATCAAGTGAAGTATAGATTTTCTCGACTTAAGTCCTTGACGAAAGTTGTTCTACGCGTTGGGCTTATCATCGTGGTATAATTTATTTTATCGTTTGCGTAGCATATCACACTTTAGTGTTGGGACAGCAAGGGTTTGAATATATTTGAAGGTTTTGAGGCGTATTACGAACCTAAGATCGACGTAAGACCCTTCTTTCATTGACTTTAACTTTTATAAGCAGCAAACAACAATTTGCGATGGAATACATATCTTTTATCATATCGTCATGGTATCTTTTATTTTTGTGTGTTGATTATGGTCCTACCTTGTTGGAGTATCGAGGGAGTTATGAGTAAAAGTCGTTAGGCCACATGAATTTGGTGAAAAAGGTATGTTAAGGCTATTCCCTACTTACAGCATGTTTCCTTAAAGCTTAGAAGCAATGTATTTGGTTCGGTATCCTTGATATACTTGTAGCCGTGATTGTTGATTGTTGGCTGCTCGAGTTGATATAATTCTCCCTTGTCGGTATTCTTATTCAGTTAGTAGCATCCCTATGTTGGACACGACTTAGAGGCTATTTGTATAGGTTTCTTATAACTAAATTACACACTTTTAGAGATTGGATTGTCATTGTTGCCCTTGGGACTATTGTGGTTAGCTACAAGAATGTGATCTGTGCCTAAAAGGGCTATGTTCTGCTTATATGGCTATATGGATGCCTAAAAGGGCTATGAATTACCTACGAGGCCATATTGATGCCTAGAAGGGCTATGAGTTGCCTATAGGGCTATATTGATGCCTAAGAAGGCTATGTGCTTCCTGCAGGGCCATGTTGTTGCCTAAGAGGGCTATGAGTTGTCTATAAGCTATGTTGATGCCTAAGAGAGCTATGTGCTACCTACGGGGCTATATTAATGCCTAAGAGGGCTATGTGACTTCCTACGGGGCTACGGGACTACCGATAGGGGTATATAGGCTAATTGGCACCTTCCGGGCTTATGGGGGCCTGAGTAGGTGGTCTTGTGTGCTGGTTGTACCTCCCGAGCTTATGGGGGCTTGGTTAGGTTGTTGTTTTTTTATTTTTGATAAGTTTAGATTTAAGAGCAGGTCAGTACACTTATCTTATCCTTGATTTATTTATCAGATTATTCCAGTATATCAGGATACCTCATCATAGTTTTTTGCCTTTCATACCCTATACATTATTTTGTACTGACGCCCCATTGCCTTGGGGACGATGCATTCATGCATGCAGGTCCTGACAGACGACCGAATAGACCTCCTCAGCAGTAGGATTGACTTTTATCCGGTTGGCTAGCCCCTTTCCTCCGGAGCTGCCTGAGTTAAGAGGTTTGTTACCTTTTGTTATATATATCGTTATGGGTAGGCTGGGGCCCTGTCCCGCTAATCTTTACTACTCTTAGAGGCTTGCAGACTAGTGTGTGGAGTTTATAGCTACGTTATGGCCATGCTGGCCTAGTTTGTTAGTTTATTGAAGCTTGTTAGTTATATGATGAATTGTCTTGATATACCTGCTTTCAGTTTTGGTATAGGGATCATGGTGGCCTCGACGGCCCAATCAGTACTTCTGTGCTAGTTGGCTATTTCTTTATGTGAACTCTTGGGAGTAGCTGTTTTTTTTATGGATCTGTTTACAGGGTCTTGGCCGGTCGAGGGCTTAATTTTAAGCCGAGATATACTTGTTTGTTTTCTTAATTGTTTGTGGCTGCCATGCGCTAGTAGCAAATGGTTAAGCAGGGTCGGCTCGAGCTTGAGTTTTGGGATTAAGAGCCAGTTGCGCCCTTGAATATGGGGCGTGACAAACTTGGTATTAGAGTAACATCATATCCTAGGGAGTCTGCAAGCCATGTCTAGTAGAGTCTTGTTTATAAATGTGTTATGCACCACATTCGTTAAGCAAAAAGCTACCGGGGATGTTAGAATGACTATCCCTCTTTTGCTCACCTCGTGCTATAGAGCGGTGTCTTAAGGGCTGAGGTTTCTGGCTTATAATTGATACTTGTATACAGATAAAGATGACTGATACTAGACAGACCACAACTAGCCAGGGGCTAGATACAACTGCAAGCGAGGGTACCGACAAGGTACCACAGGTGAAGGTAGCCCATTGTGAGACCCAGGGGGAGACATCTTCTCAGCTCCCTATAGTTTCTCCACAAATTCAGGAGCCTCTGAGGGCTATAGGACTTCCGGATCCACCAGCAGTACCACCTCTAGTTCCTTCTATTCCATTTGATCAGGATTTCAAGAGTGCAGTATATATGTTAGCTCAGTTAGTAGCTGCACAGTGCCAACCAGTTGCGCCAGATGTTGCCGGACCTTTTGAAGGGACCCGGAAGTTCGAGAGTTCGTGAATTTCTTGCCTTGAATCCTCCACAGTTTACAGGGACAGATCGCAGAGAAGACCCTCAGCACTTTGTTGATCAGCTTCATAGGATCTTCAGAGTCATGCATGCCTCAGCGACTGAGTCAGTTGAGTTAGCATCATTTCGAATGCGTGATGTTGCAGTATTGTGGTATGAAAGTTGGGAGAGATCTAGGGGAAAAGATATATCTCTACCCACTTGGGATAACTTTACAGAAAGTGTCATAGATCATTATTTACCTCGAGAGATTAGGGATGGCCGGGTGGACCAGTTTCTGAACCTCTGACAGGGTAGCATGACTGTCTGAGAGTACGGGCTGAGATTTGATTCATTGGCTAGATATGCACCAGCATTTGTTGATACGATGCATGACAGGGTGCGTAGATTTGTGGGAGGGCTTGACTCAAACTATATCGAGGCTTGTTCTACCGTTGCGCTAAATGATAATATAGATATCTCGCGGTTTCAGGCCCTCGCACAGGTCATAGAGGATCTCCGACATCTACAGTATATGAGTGAGAGGGTTGAGAGAGAGAGACAAAAGAGGGCTAGGCCTACTAGTTCGCAGGGAGATTTTAAGGGTGGTCCCAGACCCCGATATTTTATTAGGCCACCTAGACCTCCACCACAGCAGTTCCAGGGTAGTAGATTTGATCGTTAGGAACAGTCAGGATCAGGTGAAGGTTCACGAGCATCAAGCTTGCAGCAGCAGAGGGGTTCAGGCCAGGCTAGGACATCCCCACCGCATTGCATTACTTGAAGTAGGATGCATTTCGGGAGGTGCAGACAGGGTTTCACAAGTTGTTATTCTTGTGGACAGGAGGTGCATGGGTGGAGAAACTGCCCTACCATAGGTCAGGGTGGTATAGGTCAGTCGACCAGGTCAGCAGTAGGTTCCTCCTCATTAGCACAGTCTACAGGGAGTGGACCCCAAACTTCAGCACGTAGGGGTAGAGGCGGAGGCAGAGAGGGAGCATCTAGTTTTGGTAGTGGATAGAACTGTACATATTGATTAATCGGCCGACAAGACTCAGAGTCATCACCAGATGTTGTGACAGGTATATTGATTGTTTTCTCCCATTGTGTTTATGCTTTGATAGATCCTAGATCTACTTTGTCTTATGTTACTCCATTTATTGCGGGGAGGTTATGTATAGTAGCAGAGTCATTAGATTGACCCTTTATTGTATCTACACCAGTTGGTGAGTCTATTGTTGCCAGGAGAGTCTATCGAGGTTGCACGGTAGAAATTTTTGACCGTCAGACCTTTGTAGATCTCGTAGAGTTAGAGATGGTCGATTTCGATGTCATTATGGGTATGGACTGGTTAGCGTCTTGTTATGCTAATGTTGAGTGCCGGACAAAGATTGTTAGATTTCACTTTCCAGGAGAGGCAGTTCGGGAATGGAAAGGTGATACAACAACGCCGAAAGGTAGGTTTATTTCCTATCTTAAGTCAAGGAGGATGATTACCAAGGGTTGTATTTATCATCTTGTTCACATTCATGATATAGATGCAGAACCACCGACTCCTCATTCTATTCCGGTAGTTAATGAGTTTTTAGATGTATTTCCAGACGAACCCCCTGGTATCCCTCTAGAACAGGAAATTGATTTTGCTATTGATATGCTACCAAGTACACAACCCATATATAGCCCTCCTTATAAAATGGCTCCTGCTGAGCTAAAGGAGTTGAAGGATCAACTGAAAGACTTGCTGGACAAAGGCTTTATTAGGCCTAGTGCTTCACCATGGGGTGCACCAGTGTTGTTTGTAAGGAAGAAAGATGGCTCACTAAGAATTCGTATCGATTACCGACAGTTGAATAAGGCAACTATAAAGAATAAGTATCCCCTTCCGAGGATAAATGACTTCTTTGATCAATTACAAGGTGCTAAGTGTTTCTCAAAGATTGATTTAAGATCAGGGTACCACTAGATACGAGTTCGGGAGAAAGACGTTCCAAAGACAGCTTTTAGAACTAGATATGGACACTTTGAGTTCTTGGTAATGTCTTTTGGATTAACTAATGCCCCAGCAGTGTTCATGGACCTGATGAATAGTATATTCAGGCCGTATCTAGACTTGTTTGTGATTGTATTTATTGATGATATTTTGGTGTATTCACGTTCAAAAGATGAGCAAGAAAATCATCTATGAGCAGTCCTTCTGGTTCTTCGAGACCGAGAACTTTATGTAAAGTTTTCTAAGTGCGAGTTTTGGTTATACTCTGTAGCTTTCTTAGGCCATATTGTATCAAATGCAGGCATTGCGGTTGATACACAAAATATTGAGACCGTAAAAACTTGGCCCAGACCTATGACTCCGACTGCGGTTCGTAGTTTCTTAGGGTTAGCTGGGTACTACAGAAGGTTTGTAGAGGGGTTTTCTTCACTTTCAGCACCATTAACAAAGTTGACTCAAAAAGCAGTTAAGTTTCAGTGGACTGAAGCTTGCGAGCATAGTTTTCAGATGCTAAAGGACAGGTGTCATCAGCACCAATTCTAGCATTGCCAGATGGTTCAAAGGGCTATGAGGTGTACTGCGATGCTTCTGGTGTTGGGTTGGGATGTGTTCTAATGCAACATGGTAAGGTTATCGCATATCTTCAAGGCTATTGAGGAAGCATGAGAAAAACTATCCGACCCACGATTTAGAGTTGGCTGCAGTTGTGCACGCGTTAAAGAATTGGAGACGCTATTTGTATGGCGTTCATGTTGACATCTTCACAGATCATAAGAGCCTTCAATATATATTTAGACGGAAGGAATTAAATCTGCGACAGTGTCGATTGCTTGAGTTACTGAAAGACTACAACGTGGACATTTTATATCATCCAGGAAAGATGAATGTGGTAGCTGATGCCCTCAGTCGAAGATCTATGGGTAGTTTATCATATTTAGATGTTGAGAAGTGTGAGCTATCGCGAGAGCTTCATCAGTTAGCTAGCTTGGGAGTCAGATTGTTAGAGGCAGAAGATAGTGGGGTAACAATTCAGGACACAGCTGTCTCATCTCTAGTTGTAGAAGTATAATCACGGCAACAAGAGGATCTTAGCTTATAAGAGCTTAGAGCCACCGTTCAGGATCAACAGTTTTTAGCATTTGATATAGCAGAAGATGGAGTCCTCAGATATAGCGGTCGATTGTGTGTTTCGAATGTTGCAGGGCTTCGACATCAAATTATGGAAGAGGCACATCATTCTCGTTATTCTATTCACCCTGGTTCGACAAAGATGTACCATGATATTAAGGAGATTTATTGGTGGCATAGGATGAAGAAGGACGTTGCTGAGTTTGTGGTGCAGTGTCCTAACTGCCAACAGGTCAAGGTTGAGCACCAAAAGCCCGCCGGGCTAGTTCAGGAGATAACCATTCCTTTGTGGAAGTGGGAAGCAATTAATATGGATTTTATTACAGGGTTACCTCGATCGCATCACAAGTTTGACTATATTTGGGTAATTATTGATAGACTAACAAAATCAGCCCACTTCTTACTAGTCAGGGCTACTTTTTCGGCCGAAGACTATGCAAGGCTCTATATTAGAGAGATTGTTAGGCTACACTGTGTCCCAATATCTATTATCTCTGATAGAGGATCACAATTTACCGCCAATTTCTAGAAATCTTTCCAGAAAGGATTAGGGACACAGGTTAACCTTAGTACTGCCTCTCAGCCTCAGACAGATGGCTAGGTTGAGCGCACAATTTTGACACTCGAAGATAAGTTACGGGCATGAGCGCTAGACTTCAAGGGAAGTTGGAATGACCACTTGCCTCTTATTGAGTTCACATATAATAATAGTTATCATTCCAGCATCGGGATGGCACCTTATGAGGCTTTGTATGGGAGAAAATGTAGATCCCCCATTGGATGGTTCGAGGTAGGTGAGTCCTGTTGATTGGACCCGACTTAGTCCAGCAGACAGTGGAGAAAGTTAAGCTCATTCGGGAGAGGTTGCTAACAGCTCAAAGCCGACAGAAGTCATACTCAGATGTGCGATGAAGGGACTTAGATTTTTGTGTCGATGACTGGGTATTCTTAAAAGTCTCGCCTATAAAGGGTGTTATGCGATTTGGCAAAAAGGGAAAGCTTAGTCCAAGATTCATTGGGCCAAACCGGATCCTTTGAAGGGTAGGACGAGTGGCTTATGAGTTAGAATTTCCTTCGGGGCTAAAATATGTTCATCCAGTTTTCCATGTATCGATGCTACGAAAGTGCGTAGGAGACCCTTCTCGGGTTGTCCCAGTTGAGGATGTTCAGATCACAGAGGAGATGTCCTATGAGGAAACTCTAGTTGCCATTTTAGATCGGCAGGTCCATAAATTGAGGACCTAAGAGGTGGCTTCGGTTAAAGTATTGTGGAGAAACAAGAATAGAGAAGAGGTGACCTGGGAAGCTGAGGATGGCATGAGGTCCAAATATCCTCACTTGTTTCATACCCTAGGGTGATGGCATATCAGTTTATAGTAGGGCAGTAAGGTAAGATACCTATTTGATTTATATATATATATATATATATATATATATATATACTATTGGTTATTATTATTGTGGTT
>JAJOOB010024126.1:0-19961 GCA_029582485.1 Solanum tarapatanum | reverse complement strand
AGATTGATTTGGCACCTTCTGGGCTTATAGGGGCCTAGGTAGGTGGTATGTTGTTTGTACCTGCCAAGCTTATGGGGGCATGGCTAGGTTAATGTTTGATATTTTTTGTATTTTTAGATTCAGTAGCGGGTTAGCATGCTTATCTAAAATTTTGGTTTCCTTACGTGATTGCTTTTGGTATATTATGATACTTGCTCACTTAGGCTATACCCTTTCATACTCTGGACATTATTTTGTACTGACGCCCTATTGCCTTGGGGCGATGCATTCATGCATGCAGGTGCCGACAGACAACTTAGTAGACCTCCTCAACAGCAGGATTGACTTCTATCTGATTGGCTAGCCCCTTTCCTCCGGAGCTACCAGAGTTGGGAGGTTCGTTACCTTTTGTTACATATATCTTTATGGTTAGGCTGAGGCCCTGTCCCACCAATCTTTACTACTTTTAGAGGCTTGCAGACTAGTGTGTGATCTGTATAGCTACTTTATGGCCATACTGGCCTAGGTTGTTGGTTTGTTGAAGCTTGTGAGTTGTTTGATGTATTGTATTGATATATACCTACTTTTAGTTTTGGTAGATATCATGGTGTCCTCGACGGCCCAATTAAGACTTTTGTGCTTATTGGCTATTTATTTATATGATCTCTTGTGAGTACCTATTTCTTTTATAGATCGGTTGATAGGGGCCTTGCCAGCCGAGGGCTTAGTTTTAAGCCGAGATATACTTGTTTGTTTTCTTGATTGCATGTGGCTTCCATGCGCTAGTATTAAATGGTTCAACAGGGTCGGCTCGGGCCTGAGTTTTGGCATTAGGAGCCAGTTGCGCCCCACGAGTTTAGGGCGTGACAGATAGGTAGGGTCTCTACTAACTTTTGAAAGCTTATATAACTATATGTGTATGCCTTTTGTAATATGTCATATGAATCACAACCACAACCAACGTAAATAAACTCATCTACAGCCTTATCAGTATTTTTCTAATTGCTTTCACCCTTACCTCCTTGTCCACAAGGTGAAGTATGATATTTTCCACCGTATTTCCCAGAATAATCAATTCCATTTACATGCCCGTCAATAGTCAAAACTCTTCCATGATGTTTTTAAAAAATCCACTCACAAGAATCTCCACTCATAAATGGTTCGCTCTTACCTTCATATCTCACTTTCAATAAAGGAACCAACCCACCTAAGAAAAGCATGAAGAACAACACACCAAGGAAGCTAACATTAGCAACCTTCTTTGTTTTCACCTGACTCTTCTTTTTCTCCACCTTCTTGCTACTTTTTGGCACGGGCGCTACTGTGGTTTAAATTTTGGAATGGGAACCAACGGCACTTGTGATCCTTGTGGCTTCATCATATAAGGTTGTGTACTGACATCCATAGAGGAGGATGGGGATACATCTCGGGGGGTGGCGGCACTTGAAGAGGTATACCAGTTGCTTCAAGTTGTGCCTTTAATGTTACATTTTCTGCCATTTCATAGGATATATTTTCATTCAAATGTTGAATGAAGTATTCTAACTTTATCCTATAACTCTTCAACATAATGCTATTTTACCTGCCTTCACAAATGAACACTTTCGCTATTCCTAATTAATCTAGCCATGCTCATTTTATCCTCATCATTATTAACAATGTCACTCAAGGAAAATATAATGATATTTTGGTGTTTGCTTACATTATTCGAGTCTTCACTGCCCTTTTTCCTTTTCAACAAATAGCTACAATTACTTATATTAGCATTGAGTTTATGTTCTACAACTCCACCTTTTATTGAATTAGTTCCTAAATTAGGAGAAGAATGTACCAATTTGTTTGAATCTGACAGATTATTCAACTCTTTTGTGAGATTGGAACCATAATTTGGAGATGGCACATTCAAGTACTCGGAGACATCGGTAGAAACCTGGTGCATTGACGGAGGCACTCCATCCAAAACTCCCGAGCTGCTCCAACTATGAACTAGCCCTGGTGATGACATGTCCATAACCATCACACCTCTCATTTCCTGATTGCCGGCAAATTGCTCATTTCCTCCAACATCAACTTAATATTTGTAGCAGAATCGCTAAAATTCCAATCAATTCACTCCCTGGTGGACCTAAGCAATAAAGGTTCATCTGGACCAGGTTCGAGTCCGGAGCTTCCTAGAGACAATCTCCCAAGGTTAACCTGAACGTTCCAGAAGCATCGTCAAAACTCCCAATCAGTTGACTCCCAGGTTGATCAAAGCTATTTGGGTCCATCTGATTTGATTTCAAACCTGATTTTGACCCGAGACAGTCGGGCAGGTAATTAGGCATTTGAAATGCATCATCATCGATAGGGTTTTGAAAGATATCATCAAATGATGTATTAAAAATAATGTCATCCATTGAGAAATCAAAGTTCTAAAATTTCATAGAAAAACTATCGACACTTTCTTCGTATGTTGCGGTCATGTGTAGGACATAAAAAGTATGTTGCTTTCATGTGTAGAAACTATTGAGGATTTTCCTATGAAATTTTGAAATGTTGATTTCTCAACTAATGACATCATTTTTCATGCATCATTCGATGATATTTTTTGAAACCCTACCCATAATGATGTGTTTCAAATGCCTAGATACCTGCTTGACTATCTCGAGTCAGAGCCGGGTTTATACTCGGGTCAGATGGATCCAAATAGCTTTGATCAACCTGGAAGTCAACCAATAAGGAGTTTTGATGATGCTTTTAGAACTTTCAAGTCAACCTCGGGAGATTGTCAAGGGGAAGCTACGGGATCAATCATGCTCCAGATGGACCCTAATTTCTTTAGTCAACCTGGGAATGAATTGATTAAGAATTTTTGCAATTCTTCTAGAAATTTCAAGTTGATGTTGGGGAAAATGAGCAACTCTCCTGGCAATCAGGAAGCGGGAGTTGAGATGGTTATGGACATGTCATCGTCAGGGCTACTTCATAATTGGAGAAGCTCAGGAGTTTTGGATGAAGTGTCTGTGTTGTTGCACCAGGTTTCTACCCATGTCTTCGGGTACTTGAACGTTCCATATCCGAATTGTGGTTCCAATCTCTCAAAAGGGTTGAATAATCTGTTGAATTCTAACAGATTGGTACATTCTTCCCAGAAGTTAGGATGTTGAACAAAAACTCAATGCTAATATAAGAAATTGTAGTTATTTGTTGAAAAGGAAAAACATAGTGAAGACTCGAATCATGTAAACAAACACCAAAATTTCTTCATTCACCAATTCAACATTCCAATGCAAAGATATACTATGAAATAGCGGAAAATGTAACTCTAAAGGCACAACTTGGAGGTACTGGTGTAGCTCCTCAAGTACAGCCACCCCTCGGGATGTATCCCTATCCTCCTCCATGGATGTCATATACACCACCTTATATGATGAAGCGACGAGGATCACAAGCGCCATTGGTTTCCATTCCAAACTTGAAACCACAGGCAGTAGTGCCCGCGCCAAAAAGTAGCAAGAAAGTGTAGAAAAAGAAGAGTGAGGTGAAACCAAAGAAGGTTGCTAGTGTTAGCTTCTTTGGTGTGTTTTTCTTCGTGCTTCTCTTTGGTGGGTTGGTTCCTTTATTGAAAGTGAGATATGGAGGTATGAGGGAACCATTTATGAGTGGAGATTCTTGTGAGTGGATTTCTTGAAAATGGGACTGGTTATTCTGGGAAATACGGTGGAAAAGATCATAGCTTACATTGTGGCCGGGGAGATCAGGGTGAAAGCAATCAAAAAAATACCAATAAAGCTGCAGATAAGTTTGTTCACGTGGGCAATGGTAGTGATTCTCTGGCAGCCTCTTTGTACATACCGAATAATGAGAAACTTGTCAATATTCACGGGAACTCGATAATTCAGTCTGTATTTGCAAGTGAGAAAGCCATGGCATCTCATGGAAATGCTGATGCGAAAAATAGTGAGGCAGGCCTCGCAGTTCCTGGAGATTTAGCCCCTGATGTCCCAGGTATCCATCCTTGCCTTTATCGAAGTCCTGTAGCGGGACAAAGGACTCTTGGATCCGAGGAGAAAGAGAGACAACTATGTTATCTAAACATAGAAGAAAAAGGGAAACTACAATCCTATTATGCTGAACAAAGACAAATCTAAACACGTAAAAACTAAAAAAAATAAAAATAATAATAATTGGACAACTCACCTGGGAATATTAAAGCTTGTAACATCGGTGTGAATTAACTGTAGAATGAGGTGGATAAGAATTTGGAACACAGCAAGAACCGGCACAACAAGCAAATCTACTCATCACATTTGAAAACAGAGACATCGACTCAAACATCAACCCTAACCACAAAACAGGAAATAAAATCATTATAACAAAATGGGAAAAAAATGTTATATAATTTCATATATAGAAACACAGTAGAAGGAGAAAGCTTACCAATCAGATCCTCTGACAAATAGAGATTAGAAAACTGGACATTCGATTTGTGCCCCTTTTGAGTTAAAAATTAAGGAATTAAAAATTTGACTTCATATAGGAACAATTTTTGTTTTCTTTCTAAAATCCAATTATACACAACCACATTTTCGCAAGTCAAAATCATATTATTATAATTTTTAAGACCAAAAGTTAATAATTTACTTTGTACATGTTTTATTCTTTATTCAATTTGACGGTAGCCTTTCAACTTATAAATTTAACATATTGAATGTTGATATTTCAATGAAAGTATTTTGTATTCATGTGAATTTTACGGTCATTTTGAATATTCCTATTCATTTAACATTTTCAAGTTTTAGCTTATCACAAAGGTAAGTAAAAATATATTTGATCTTTTTTTTAATCACGGTATAATTGTAAAGGGTGTAACACCCCAAAATGCATAACTTAGGTTAGAGTATGGAAAACTGCAGAAGATTGTTGAAATCTATAGAATTTTGTGTTTAACTGGCACTCATAGATAGGTCTCGTAGTTGACACTTCAGTAATCAGGAAAATTATGTTAATGATTACGACTATGGCAAGATGATCATTTGTTGATTAAGAACATGTTTGATATTGTTGTTGGGAGGCCAGGAACATTTATTTTGAGAAAAAAAAAAACTTTTGTTGAAAAATTAAGTGTTTGGAAAATCAATAAACTGTTTTTTTAAATGGAAGCAGAAACAACTTTTTTGTTGCTGGGAAGAAGCTAAAAAATTCTGCTTTATAGAAAAGTAGAAGAAGCAGAAACAAAAAGAATATTTTTTTCAAGACTAAAATATTATTTTAATATATACATATTTACCAATATATTTCTTATTAATTAATTAACATATTTCATAAATTTGGTTAAATTTCATTTAAGATTTTTTTCTATAATAAATTTTATAATTTATTTTACGTTTATATATTATTATCTTATATATTATATAATATTTTACGTATTAATATGCAGAATTAGAAAAATATAACAACAATATTTTTACAAGATTATAAAAAAGAAAAAAAAATAACAATTAAAGATTTCAGCCTCCCAATAAAAGTTTAATATTTATTGAAAATGTAAAACATATACATTTTAATTTAATAAAAATAAAATTTAATTAATTATTTTTTATAATAGATATTTAAATAGTTTCTCTCTATAAAATAATTTTACATTAGAAGTACATTAATAGTTGTCTTTTTTCTGTAATTTGACTCTCAAAAACATTTTTTAAAAAATCAGTCAAACGTAATTTGCTTATGAAAAACACTTTTCAAATGAATTAGTCAAATACAATTTATCTTTTTCAAAAACACTTTTTTGAAAAGTCATTTTAAATAACTTGTTCTAAAAGTAAGTTGTTATAATACTTTTTCCACATAAAAGTACTCCATAGACTATTTGTAGTGGTCCTAAAGTTCCACCATAATTTATCAAATAAAGCCTCTGAGACCTCATGTAGAGATCTGAAACCCACGCCTCCCTCCTCCTTTGTTAGACACGGAATGTCCCAAACCACCCAGTGTATATTCTTAGAACCTGTAGTATTACCCCCAAAAAAACATAGCAAAAAACTTGTGTAGCTGATTAATAACACAAGCCGGAGGATTAGTAGCAGACAATAGATATACTGGCATAGATTGAAGGACATTCTGAATGAGAACATATCTACCACCAAAATATAATAACTTATTCTCCCATGTTTGTAGTTTTTTTCCAACTTTCTTCAATAATTCATCAAAGTGAGCTTTGTTTTTCCTACCATAGAAGATAGTGCATCTGTAACAAACCCAATAACAAGACCAACACAATTTAAATTCAAACAACCGACAAATCTATTTCACTAACTCGTAATTGAAATTACAAAGAAATTTTAAGAACTAAAATGAAAATTGAAGAACACAAGTAGAAGAAAGGGATGAGAAGTAGAACTATAAAGATCCTCAAGTATTGTAGGCTTCATGAAAATTATATCAACATACATGTCGTCAAATCCCTCTAATCTGTCTAGACAAGACACTATAAAAAGAGTTGGCATCAAAATACCTCATTGGTAGGGCGCGTGTGGAACATGGAGCCGACACTATAGATTCTCGACCACCAAAAGAAATCAGTAAACAGGGTTTGTCCTTAAAGTGGAATTTCTGAACAATTCCCTTTTCTTTGGGTGTTTCAACGAGCACCCCAACCAGTAACAATGTTGACGTAGCATTGAATACCTTGCAAGCTTCATTGGACATTGTGTCGTACACTTGGTCCATTTTTGAATTGTCTGATTCCATAGCTAGGATGAAGTGTGCCAACATGTCGAACAGCCAATTGTGAGAAGCCCCTTCCCAGGCTATTTTTGAGTCATCCCCGCTGCTATAACAACTTGAGCCCCAATAATAGAACGATAACCATTCTTATCAAATTCCGTTGCAGATAATCACCATACTTCTTAAGCCTGAACATGAACGGTATAAGGTGAGAAACATGCTGCCCAGTGTCAAACCAATGACAAGTGGGTAAGCCATCTGTCGTGCTCTCACACATTGCGAGGTCCCCAAAATCGACCGAGAGATATGATAATGTTTTTCGTAAGTATTGATTTTATTTCTTAAGAGTTATGTACATGTCTTTTCTACATGAATCATTCTCATCGTAGTTGGATGAACCAATACCTTTAGTGTAAATTATTCAATTTTTTAAAATAAGCTAATCTGATATATCTAAGAATTGGATACATAATTATGATAGAGGAACGTCTTCTGTTCTCAGAATAAAAATGATATCTCCAAGGGAAATGTGAATGTCTTAATTTAGACGATTGTAAAAATGTTTGCACTAATGTTATCTGATTTTTTTAGAATAACATTATATTACTCATTCAAAAAATTTAGCGTTAAAAATAATGTGTCGGAATAATTTCAACTAATTGTTTTTTTTCAAGATCAATTGCTTATCGACTTGTAAAAATAATGACTAATAAACTCTATGTTGATTATTCTTTTCGTCTTCTCCATACTCCTTAAATTTTTAAGCAAGTTCGTGTGTATATATATATATTGATTAAATTGCCTTTTATTCAATAATTATTTTTATACTCCACTTTATAGAGTATATTTTTCTACTACTTTTTAATTTTTCATTGGGATAGTAAATTGATCTTCAAGAATATTAAAGGTAAGCTCTTATTTTAACTAGATCATAGGATTTTTAATCTTGGAAATGTATATTAATTTTTCGGAAATCAAAAAATCATAGCTTATCGTATAACCTCTTAAATGTAATCATTCTTTTGGATTTCTTAAAATTAAATCAATTCTTGTTACGAAGAACATTTTGCTTCTTAGTATTTTGATGGTTGCTTATATGATCCTATCTTTTCTCTCTAGGATGTAATTGACTTTTTCTTGTTTCTTGTCATTAAACAAAGCTCAACAAGACTATTGATCATTAAACAAATTTTCTTAGGCTTAGTCATGTTTTAACCATAAATAAGGATATGAAATGTTGAAATACCAATAGCTTAGACTTTTCTTAATAAAGAATATGAAAGTCCAAAAGAATCTATCAATCTTATAAAACTTAACTATTGAGTAATAACAAATATTTCCAGCGAAATGAAAATGAAAAGATAAATTAAATTCTCTTGTTATCTAAATAAGATCAACTCTTTAATGAACTAAAAGAAATTTCAATAGCAATAAATTTTGAAAAAGACTTAGCTAATATCGAGAAAGAAATACGTAATACTTGTGAATTTGCAAGTTGATTCCTAGAGAATACTTGTTAACATGCAGGAAGTTTTAGAGTTCAAATTATCACAAGAGACAACAAAAATTAAGTAAAGTGACTAATATAATATTTGATGACTTATGTGGATTCTTTAGCTTCATTCTCATGTGTTAACTAGATCAGTTAGTCAACATTGAATTATTCAATGCTCACGTAACCTTCAAATTCTACAAATTATTGTAGAAAAGTGAAGAGATTTGCTGAAATAAATTAGTTTTGGAATAGCCTTCTGCTTTCCAGTATTTTAATTCATTTTTATGTTCATTTGGGTAGGACCTTTGTTGAGTTCAGGCATGTGTACAGAAGGGTTCCAATTTGATGCGTCATCTTCTGCTAGAGATATATCTATGGAAGAAAGGCAGAATGGCACACGACTCCACAAAAATAGAAGGATCCTCAATGGCCCTCCAGTTTCCCTTTCTAGACCCTCTCACAGCATTTCTGAAGAACAAACTGGAACAAATGGAAAGCAAGAGAACTTCAGCAGGAACAAGTCATTTTCTTCCATGGTAGTATCTGTTCTGGTTGATGGTGATGGCATCATAGGTCCGAAGTCCACCTCTCGAATATTCGTTGTTGTGCTTATTGATAGTATCAAATATGTCACATATTCTTGCATGCTTCCATTTAAAGGATCTGCTCCTCTAGTAAATGCCCCTGAAGATGGAGTGTTCATGTAGTAGAAGCATGTTGGTCATCTTCTTTATGTGTCATATGTTTCTGCAATAATAATACATCATCTCTCTTTCAATATCGAAAGAAGAAAGCGAACAATTCGTTAAGTTATATGTATTATGTTTGTGCATTCGATATTTACTCAAAAATGACAATTGCAGTTGACAATTCCTTACATTAGCAAATAACCAGAAAACATTTGACTTTCTCCGAAATAATATGACATCTTACCTGGGCAAACCAAAGCTTGGAACGTCGGTGAATTAAGAAAATAAGCGTGGAATGATTATACAACCACACACCTAGCAAAAAGAGAAAATAAAGGATAAGAGAAGAGAACACATCCATATAGAGGAACAGTTGATGTTGTCGACATAATAACAAAACTAGTAAAATAAAACTTGAGGTATTTTCGTAAGTTGTGATTTATTTTATTTAATTGTGTGTTTGTTGTCAGCTTGATCATGACCATAGTGAGCAACTCAACAACAATATAATAGAAACTTCTCTCACGTAGCTTATATGTTTAAAGTCCTCAAACTCTACTTCTCTCTTCTTTTGGATGTAGGCAATGTGTGAAGCATATTCAATTACTTAATTAGGTTAGTCATTTGAGAAATCACATCATAAAAATTAGGTGTCATTAACGTATAAAGAAAGATGATTTTGTAAAGAAAGATATATCTATTGGAATGGAGTTAGAGTGTAACTACAAATTTGAGTGATACCGGAGTACAATTGTTCGTTGTCTGTGCGGAGCTGCAAATTGTTCTAAATTTTTGGGTCGTACTGAGATTCCAGTGATCTCTGGAACTCTTACATTGTTTTAATGAATTGATTTTCAAATATACTAAATATTGTGTTGAGCTGTGGAATTTCAAAAGACAAAAAAAAAATCAATAGAGCCAAGGTCCTAAGGTATTTGTGGGGCTTCTAAATGGAAAAATAATACTAAAACTATTACAGCCAAGGTCTAAGGTATTTTTCTTAAAAATCAAGGTTGCAACGATTGCTTATGTCTTCAAAAACTTCTAAAGCAATGAGGTGAAATCATGAAGAGCATGACAAAGATGGAGTTCTATGACATCCTACAGATCCTGAAGCTTGCTTTTGTTGTACTTGTTACTCTCTTGATTTAGTGAATGCTCTTACTTTGTTTTAATGAATAGATTTCCAAATATAGTGAATATTGTGTTGAGCTATGGAAATTTAAGAAAAGAAGAGCATGTTCTCTCAATATTTTTTTATCTGGGTATAGTTCACACTGATAGGTATCAAATCAAGCTTAAAGCTTGAACAATTAAATGCATCAGCTGAAACTCAAGCAATTAGTTGTAGTCTAGTTACATCGACTAAATCTTGAACAAGTATTGCAACGATGGTTGATATTGTTACTACTATTCCATGCCTATGTTCTTTGTAATTCTGTCCGGCAATTGCACTCACAATTCCTTTTGATATGTTACTAGATAGATTGTGAGTTTTTGCTAGTTAAAAAGAATCCTTAAGTGAGTTGCAAATCCGTCTTTTTGAGATGGTAACGTATTTTGTTGATTGAATGTTTATTGTGCGAGCTTAGGATTCTAATTAATTGGTGATCCAATCTGTTTTCTCATGAAAATAGTCTACTCTACTTCAACATTATTTTTAGAAGTTTGGCTTTACCTTTGAGAAAACTTCTTACTTCCTCAAATTTTCTAAGTGGATTTTCTAGTTGAAGAACATTAGTAACATCATAGGTAGCACTTCTACTTTTAGCAATTAGTGGTTGTCTAGCTATATACAAGATCAAGCTTTGAAGTGGCTTCATTTTTTATCCCCTCATACTTGGTATCTTTCTATCAATTGATAGAAAAAAAAAATTAGTGTCACGATCCGAGTTTACGCACTACTTGTGACCGGCACTCAGGATCACGAATGACCCCAAATGGACCCTTGGTAATGGCATGTTGCTAATGAACTACTTTGACATTCTATAAAGTGTGAGCGGAAGCTAAAGCATAATTAATTGAAGCAATAATTAACATATATATGAATGATATGACAAAAAGATCCATGAAACTAAAAAACTATGTCTGAAGTAAAGTCTCTACTTACTAGAATAAAGAAGATTTATATTTTGTCGGGACTTGGCTCCCAAATATCGCTAAGCAATTAATTGTCCTGATGAAAAACCTAACTACTTACTACTTTTTGAAGTCTCCGAATGAGGAGGACTCACCAACCTGTCTAGCCACACGTCTGAGAGTGAATGCATGAACTACATTAAAAAGGATGTAGTGCAAAGAAAAGTATGTGGTCAGTAATGAAATATACTGAGTATATAAGGTGACACTAAGATAATCAACTCGGGTGGCAACATGTAACAAGAACTTATGAGTTTTCAGTAAGCATAAGCACAATGAAATAAATGAAACACATCTTGAAATCAGTATATAAATATCATTTGAGAATCTTCTTTCAAATACATAAAGGTGAACCTATTTTAGTATCCAAGAACTAAAAATGAATCTAAGATGTCATATCATTTCAGAGAAAGTCAAATATTTCTGGTTATTTGCTAATGTAAGGAATTTTCAACTACATTAGTCATTTTTTAGTAATTATAAATATAAAGTGCACACACATATTACATATAACTCAAAGGAGCATTCACTATCAATCAGCACAACTACGAATATCTGAAAGAGGGACTTTGGACCCATGATGCCTGTTAGAAAATGAGATATTTCTAGATAGTCTTTTTTTAGTGGTTCTTTTTTAATATTATTTTTAGTTTGTAGAGGAAATGTAGTCACTGTTTTATGGAATATGTTTTGTAAGAAAAGAATAATAGTTGTTGGATAGATATGGTCTTTACTAACCTTTAAGAAGGTTATATAGCTATATGTGTATGTCTTTAGTAACATGGCATCCAAAAACTTCTTGGGTGCAGGCCCTCCTCTATTTACCGGAAAAACATATCACATATGGGTGATAAAGATGAAGGTTTATCTCAAAGATCTTAGTCTATGGGAAACAAATGCATGTGAAGATGATCCTCCTCCACTTTCACCAAATCCAACAGTTGCACAAATGAAGATTTATGAAGGTGGAAGTCAAGGAAACCAAAGGCTCTCACATGTCTTCATTCATCACTTTCAAATGTGATTTTCACAAGAATAATGGTTTGTGGAACACCTAAAGAAGCATGGGAGAAGCTAAAAGAGGAGTTTATGGAAGAGATAGAGTGAAAAGTATCAAACTATTAACTCTCAAAGAGAATTGGAGATGTTAAAGATGAATGAAGGAGATATTGTGAAAGAGTATTACGCCAAACTTGTGCAGATTGTAAACAAAATAAGTCTGTTTGGTTAAACCAATTCAGATTCAAAGGTGGTGGAAAATATGATGATAAGGGTACCATTAAGGTTTGAGAGTCTAATATTTCAAATATAGAGGAATCTTGTGATATAAAGACTTTATTTGTAGTGGAATCTTGTGAGCTGAAGTGGCATTTCAGGCAAAGCATTAAGGCAAGCAGTCTGTGAAGATAAAGCAGTAAAGGCAAAAACATGGAAGGAACCTTCAAAGAAAGAAAAGCTTCCACCTTGCAACCATTGTAAAAAAACGAATCTTCAAGAAAATGAGGATTGTTTCTTCAAAGGAAAGCCATCGATCCAATGCAAATTTTGTAGAAAAATGGGTCATATTGAAAAGAATTATAGGTTCAAACAGAATCAACCACAACAACACCATGTGTAGGAAGCAAATTTTACTGAAGAGTTGGAAAGGAAGAAGAAAGCTTGTTTATGGCTTCTCATGAAGAAAACACAACCAGAAAAATCCTCATGGTTCATAGACAGTGGATGTATGAGTCATATGTCACACATTGAGCTCATGCTTTACACACTTGAAAAGTCAATCAAAACTAAATTAGGATTGGAAATGGTGAAACAATAGATGCACTTGGAAAGGGTTCAGTTGCCTATCAGACTACACAAGGTACAAAGTCTATACATGATGTGTTGTATGTTCCTTGTTTAGTATGTAACCTTTTATGTGTTAGTCAAATGATGTCTAAAGGCTATTTCTTATTTTATTTTTTTAAGGGAAAACATTGGTTTTTTACTCTGAAGATAGTTTGATTGTTAAAGTAGAAATGGTGGATAAAACTTTTCCTTTAGGGCGAGAAGTTTGATAGTGCAAATTTTGCAAGTATGGATGAGTCATGGTTGTGGCACAAAAGATATGGGCATTTTTAACTATGCTACTTTAAAGTCTATGTATGAAAAATGGTTGACGAAGGATTTACTTGAGATCTCACTGTAAAATTTGTGAGTCATGTCAGATGGGTAAGGTACACAGTAAAGTATTTCCTAAAAGTGCTACCTGGAGGGCAGCTGAAAAACTTGAATTAGTTTACATTGATATGTGTTGACCTATGCAGACATCATCTTTGGGACAAAATAATTATTTTGTGCTCTTTATTGATGACTTAAAGAGAATGACTTAGGTGTATTTTAACAAGTCTTAAGTATTTTCAGTTTTTGAGAAATTTAAAGCTTTTGTTGAAAGACAAAGTGGTTGTAAACTGAAGTCTTTGAGGTAGGACAATGGTGGTGAATACACTTAAAAATGAGTTCAATAAGTAATATGAAGATATGGGGATTGATCACAAGTTGACCATAATTTATTCACCTGAACAAAATGGAGTTTCGGAGAGGAAGAACAAGAATGTTGTTGAAATCACTAGATGTTTGTTGCTTGAAAAGAAACTACCACAGAGATTTTGGAAAAACTCCTACTAAGGCATGGAGTGGAATAAGACCATCTGCAAAGTGATAGAAAAGTACAATAATGTAGATAGAGTAGAGTAGAGGCAGTATGTGAAAAAGAAATTTCTTGACGCTTTTTTTTCACTGCTGCGACAGTCCTTTTATAAAACAAATACATAGGAAAAACTGAAGCTAAAATATAGGAACTACTACACAAAGATTTTCTCCTAAATACTTGATAACACTCCACATTTAAAACTACTTTCTAAAGACTAAGACAAACATAACGATGGACATTTTATTCCTAACATGACTTATTAAAACTAACACCCTCCCTTAAACTGAAAGCTTTCAAGCTTCAATTTAACTTCATCTTCTTGAACTCTTTCATAGTGCCGATACCCATCAACCTCCTTAGATTTTGGAAAGTGAGAAACTTCAGAGGTTTAGTAAAAATGTCCGCCAACGGATCTTGACTTCGGCATCATTGTAGCTTTATTGTTCCTTCATTATTGCGATCTCGCAAGAAATAATACTTCACATCAATGTGCTTCCATGTAACACAGGATATTTCGATAGCTTGATGGTAGATTTGTTGTCGCAGAAAATTATAGTTGCTTTTTCTTGTTTGAATTGTAGTTCGTCAAGAATCCTCCTCAACCATAAAGCTTGGCAAGCACAAGTTGTAGCAACAACAAATTCCGCTTTAGTACTAGATAAAGTGACAATTTTTTTCTTCCTAGAAAATAGTGAAACAACTGTTGTTCCTAGTAAATAAACATAGCCTGAAGTACTCCGAAGTACTCTTTCTGTCGTCTTGATCTCCTACGTAGTCGCTATCAGCAAAACCAATCAAATTAGATTTTTCATCCTTCTTGTAAAATAAATCAAAATCTTTAGTTCCTTGTAAGTAGCGAAGGATTCTCTTGGCAGCTAGCAGGTGCAATTTTGTTGGGCTCTCCATATACCTGCTTATAAGACTTACACCACACATGATGACGAGCCTTGTGTTAGTAAGATACATCAAACTACCTACAATTTGCCTGTAGAGTGTGTTGTCTACCTTATCTCCTCTTCCAGCTTTGTTTAGCTTCAGGCCAAACTCAATTGGAGTGTCGGCGGGATTGCAATTCTTCATCTTCAATCGGTCTAAAATTTCTCGCACATATTTCTTTTGGGAAACAAATATCCCGTCATCATATTGCACTACTTCTAAACCAAGAAAATAATGCATCTTATCAAGATCAGACATCTCAAATTCAACCATCATAGATCTCTTAAAATCAGAAAACATGGCACTATCAACATTTTTTTTGGTAAGCAAATATTTTATTTACCAAAGTGAGCAATTCAGAACAACCAACCAGCAGGCTTGGACTCGAAGCCCCAAGCTCTACCAAGTATCATATTTTAATAACTATCCCTATGCATTTATGGATATGCATTGAGTGGTTGTAGTCTACTTCCTAATCTAGCATGTTGAGATCCTTTTTTTTTTTTAAAATTCTGCAGTTGCATTCCATCTACAAGCAGTAAATGGTTCCAGCCAAAGTCATCATATACACTTGTGCTATACTATTCCGACCCTTCAAGTATGTGAGTTCCCATTAAACTTCGTCATGCCATTTTAGAACAGGTCTGTGTATTCCCTGCCATGCTAGCAACTTTGTCCATACTCTTGCATTGAATGAACAATCAAAGATTAGGTGATGAATGTCTTCATCATCCACTTGACACACTGAACATGTCAAAGTTGTTTCTATCCCCCATTTAGCCAATCCAACTTTTGTTGATAGCCTTTTTTTTAATGCAATATATAGTATCGAATAGCCATTTGGGAGCCCCATAGTTTTCCCAGACCAACTTTCTCCACTCCACTTTCCCCATATCTCCTCTCATCTGCTTATAAACATTCCTAATAGAGTACTGGTCCATAAGCAACAAAAGTTGTTCATTATATCCAGCTGCCTGGAGATGTTTGTGTGCCTTAAAGATCCTTTGTACAATCCACGACACTTGTATATTCTGTATGACCCATACTCTTTTTTGCCCTTAATAACTATGTATCCATTTCACCCACAACTTCTCCTTCTTTTTGCAGAGATTCCACAATAGTTTCCCAATTGCAACATTGTTCCATGTGTACACTTCCAGAAAATTCATACCTCCGCAAGCTTTTGGCCAACATAACTTCTCCCAGGCAATAAGTGCTTTTTTTGAAATCTCAACATTCCCTGTCCAGAGAAAACCTTCTACAAATACTTTCAACAGCATGCAGGATCTTCTTAGGAAAGGCTAACATTTGTGCCCAGAATATCTGAATGGTAAACAAAACATTCTTAACCAATTGTGCCCTTCCAGCATAGGATAGAAATTTAGTAGTCCAACTATTGACTTTACTCAACATCTTGTCTAGCAGAGGCTTCCATTGAACTATATAAATTCTTTTAGTACTCAACGGTACCCCCAAGTATCTAAAAGGCAGTTCTCCCTTGATAAACTGTAGTTCTTGCAGTATTTGATCTTGAACATGTTGGGATATATACTATTAATCATATGTTAAGATATAATATTTATTATAGAATAAATATTTGCTCAGTTTTAATAGATCATATATTCGTTTATGATGTCTGTTTAGTTATATAGTAGATGATTTAGTGTGTAGAGTTTTAGCTTATGCACAGAGGATTAAATCATCGATTCTTATAAGTATAAAGTTTTTATTCACAATCTAGGATGAAAATTGGACATGCCATCGGTACGATTGTAGCACAAGATTATAAGTAATTTATCTTAATTATGGGAACGGTATAGTTCCAACTTCTTGTGCTAGTGCATTTTGTGTCACGCCCCGAGCCTACACCCTGGGCGGGACTGGCACTCGAAGACCATTGCTGGCCTCAAGCGACCCCTTGGCCTGGCTTACTGACTCAGTGGAAGACTCTAAACATTTTTTTTACTATGATCAAATGAACTTACTCAAATAGCTTTAGTCAAATAGCTTAGAATGTTTAAAACTCAAAATGGCAACTCGGCCAAAATGGCAACTCAAGTCTTAACATATGAAATGACAATGTAAAGACATCCGACTACTAACTATCTATGAAGCCTCTAAAACAAAGAGAGATGTCGGGACATGACTCCCGATCATCCTAACATCTGAAAGACTAGAAAGCAAATAAAGGAGTCCTCTGGAATGCAAGGAGGCTCACCAACAGACTCTGAATGCTCAAGCTGGATCAACGAGGCGCTGGATGCTGATCCTGGTTACCTGCGTCTGCATCATCATACGATGCAGGCCAACTGGCATCAGTACATTGAATGTACAAATATGCGAGTTGGAATGCTAAAACAAGATATAGGCTTGAAGGGATTTTGAAAGGAAACACTTACTTGGCTCTTCTCAACTTCTGAATAACTTAACTCAAATATAAAGCAATGAAGCACATGCAATATACATAAAGCTTATAAAACAGTTGCAACCAACTTAGTTTGTTAAAGATAAAGCAATAACAAACTCAACTTTACTCATATAAGAAAAATAATATGGTTTATGTGGGAGATTCTCTAATCGACAACCACCACTATGACCATAACTGGTGATACAACGTTCTTACAATCACACTGCCAGACTATCTTATACTTTGCCTTCATATAGAACTACTTAACTTAGTGGATCCACTAGCTTAACTTATGTGATCATCTAAAAAGTATGACCCATTAATACCCATGATGGCTACATGGTTTATGGAGACTTGAGTTAATATGAACTCACATCCCCATATCGGTGCTCAATACTATTCCCAAAAATATACTTAGCTCATATGTTTTAAAACAACTTCTTTCTTTGGGTTGAGATAATTGCTCAAAATTTAGGTTAAAAACTCTCTTGGAATCGATGTTCCCTTTTCTTGCTCAAATGTGAAAACATTTATAAACTCTTTGGGGAATACTTAGTTCCCTTATAGGTTTTTGAGAAATGAACTCAACTCTTTACTCTTTGCTTAACTTGAAACTTAAGTCTTAAAATTACAAAGTTAAAACATTTGTTAAAGATTTTGTTAACTTTAAAAACTTTGCTTTGACTTGCTTCTTAACTTCTAGACTTGACTCTTAACTTCTCTTGACTTTGATCCTAACTTTCCTTGAATTGGATTATGGATTCAAGGTTTGTGATCTCATGTTTATGGATGATTTCATGATGTTTAGATATACCTTAGAGTATTGGAATCAACTAGAAAACATAGGTACATTACTAAGGAACAAGTACGAAAAGATGGGGGAAGAATGGAAGAACTGGCGTCCCTGGCGCTCTGAGAGGCAAGGGGCGCCAGCCCTCAATATTCAGAGAACAAGTTGGGGCACTCTGGCTGGAACGTCGCCCCAGAGTCCCACATTCAGGGACTGCTTTGGGGCGCGCTGGCTGGAACGACGCCCCACCCCCTTCCCCAGGTGTTTGACGACTTTTCTCCTCCGTTTTTCAACTCTAAACCCTCTAAACTTCAATGGTTCTTTCCCCAAACACTTAGGATCATTTATACCCTCAATCTATGAAAGATTCAAACCGATATTACACCTGGAAACATGAATCAAATCGCAAGAAACTTCAACAAAGCAACCCACAAGAATTCAAACGAATTTCATCAAGAACTCAAAGGATTTACTTTCAAATTTAATAACTTCGCTGAAATTGAATCATGATTGGCGTATGGGAGAATTAACCCAACGCTATGTGATCTCACATACCCTGTAGGGATCACCCCCGATGAAATCCACAAGCCAAACTCGACGATCTTGACCAATCTTGAATGTTCTTCTCCTTTCTCCTCTTTTCTCCTCTTCTTTTCTCTTCTCTCAAAACCCTAACTCTTTTTCCAAAAGCGTAAACTGACTAAGTTCAGTTTAGACCCTAAATAATTACCAAAAATGAATTAAAATAAAGGGGTAAGGAAAGACCAAAACACCCTTTAAAAATCCAGATTGGACATTTCCTTATTTGAACAACCCAAATTCCAAAGGGCATAACTTACTCATACGAACTCGGAATCGTGCAAACTTGGTGGCGTTGGAAAGATCATTCCAAGATATTTCCAACCATATCTAGAATTATACCTAACTAATCCTGAGCTAGGAGTTATGGCCATTTGAAGTTGACCAAAACTCAACTTTTCTTAACTTGAACAAATTTCCAGATTTTCATTCTTTCCAAAATTGACTATTTCTAATTCTTAGCTTATTCCTAGCTATTTCAAATTGCGAGGTGTTACATTTTGTATGTATTGAACGGGACCGAGTAGAGATAGTTGTTTTAGACTGACTGGTAAAAACAAGTTCTCTAAACTATTAAATGTACTTATATTCTTCATCCTGATATTACTATTATGATTTGTATATATTAATTATCGTTTTGATTTATTAAGAGGTGAGATTCTGAGATGGGTCAATATTCCTGGTAGATTGGGTGATAATAATATATATTGGTGAAATAATAATTTAGTTGATGGAATTCATGTCTCGTTATAGAGATTGATTGATATGTCTTTTTGAGAAACTTATAAGTTTTCATCGTGTCAAACCTTGTGAGTGGATTTATGAATCCGACACATGAAATAAGTTAAGTAATGCTCTAAAGGAAATTAATTATTAAATTAAATTCGTCAGTAATTTAATTTATTGATTAGTATCTGTAATCTTAACATGGGGAATTAAATAAGTGTTTCATGGGAAATTTCAAAATATAAATAGAGGAGTGCAATTACGAATTTCTAGTGGAATGATTTGTAATTTATTATGGTAAGAATAATTCAAATCAATTATTTGGAATTATTTCCATAATAGGAAGCCTCAGTAATTAATTTTGTGGTCCCTACAGTGATCATATTTAACTAGAACTCAGAATCCTAATTCTAAAGGGAAAAGGGGAGAGGCGTTAGTTTTCTTATAAAAAGAAAACTAACATGTATTTTTCAGTTGAAGAAAAATAACGTGTGTTTTGATTCTCCTTTTTGGACTGAGAAGAAAGCTCTATAATTAGGGATTCTTCTAACCCTAGAACATGATTAGTTTTATATTTGATACTTGCCCACCCAAGTATTGAGAGAGTTCGGATGTGAACTTGGGATCACTGTAGAAGATCATAGTTACGGTCTATATTGTGGATTCGCTTGAAGGTATCTGCTCACGCTTCAAGAGGTGTTTATAGAATTAAATTTCAGCAAGTTTATGTGTTCTAGCATAAACGTTATTGGTTATCTATTATTCATGTAAACAGTAAGATTTTGGTATGCTTCCGCTGTGCATATAGTTTTCCAACAATT
>JAJOOB010024125.1:0-11433 GCA_029582485.1 Solanum tarapatanum | reverse complement strand
AACCTAAATAATCTAACAAACCTACCCCACTTCTACTCCTATCCAAAACATACTACACGTAAAAAACAAAAAAAGGGAAAAGGAGAACAAAATAAAAAAGAAAAAGAAAAAGCTTTTGACTTATTTTCCAAAAAAAATTTAAAAATAAATAAGAAAAGAAAAGAAAACCATCAGCAAGTTATACTCCCACTCTCTCTCAACTTCCCCACACTTCCACTCCCTCACGTTTTCCTCCACATTCCACACCCCACATAATACAACCCACTACCCCACACCTACACCTATCCTAACACCTATATACATACACCCACATACTACAAAAGGGGACACACATAAAAGGCACACGAGATATAGGCATTAATTAAAAAAAAAAAAAAAGCAATACATACATTGTACTTTCTCACATTGTGATTGAAGATCTGGAAATCTGTTTTCGCGGTTTTAAGTTCGTGGCTCTTGATTATTTGTCCTTTCTTCTCGTTAACTAATTTTCACAAGAGATAACATTTATTTGTATTTTATTTTTTGCATAATTTTATGTCATTATTGTGCAAGAATTAATTTCAATATATTGAAGTTGTTCAGATTTCGTATGTGTTTAATCTGTTAATATTATTAATGTTGTGTACTGAAATATATTCGAACATGTTATATGACATGTGAGTATTTCTTACATGCTTAAGAGTCCATTCCTTGCTCTTTTTCCTTAATTAATTATCAAAGTTTTTATGTTTGTGTCTTACTAATTTGAATGAATTCTTTGTTTGATCGTATTTAGAAAAGTATTAAGTCATGTTTTATGCTATAATATGTGTGTTGTCTTGATATTTAGGGTTCTAACAAAAATAATAATAATAAACTTGTTAGGAAGGAGAAGAAAACAAATTGAATTAAAATAGATAAAAAAGAAAATAAAACAAAATGTACAGAATGTCAAAAAAAAATATAAACAAAAAAGGGAAACAAAACGTAAGAAAAAAAAAAGATTTAAAACTAATTTTATTTAAGGAAAAGAGTAACAGAATCGTTTAATAGAAAATCAAACAAATATTATAAAAAGAAAACATGAAAAACAAGAAACTATGTTATTTTCCTATTGAATCATTGAACCACCCATAATTTGTTCCTTTTAAACACCGTTGGCTGATGTGGAACCAAACTTCAACAAATATTTTTCGATGATTGTGTGCGTGAGATCAACCTTCCCCACGTGGAAATTCCAACCAATCATACTCCAACCCAATTACATGTCAGCGCCACATATTCAATCCTCAAACCTAAAAACTAAAGCCCCTTCATTTCCCCCCAATTCGCTGGAATATTATTTTCATCGGAAATAATGAAGCTTCGCCGAAATATTATTTTCATCGGAAACAATAGAGTTTCACCAAAATATTTGAGACTTTAATCTGATCTACATAAAATAAAAAAAATAGAACGAAAAAGCAGTAGACAAATTAAAGAGGGAGAGGTCGAGGGGGTGGGGTACGTAAAGAGAAATGGAATAGTTGCAGAGGAAGATGAGAAAGACGTTCCTTCCTTTTTTCTTTTTTTTTATATATTAATTATTATTATTTATTAATTTAGCTATATAAGTTGGAAAGAAAAAGAAAAAAATATTATTTCTAATTGTTTTCATGCGTTTTAGGAGAGTGAACCCGATAGCACATTTGCAGTTGAAGAAGAAGAAATCGATGAAGAAGATAACTTCGACATTGAAACTTGATGATTAAGAAGAAATCAATGAAGAAGACTAATGAGCTAAAGAGGAGAAATAATGATGAAGAGAAACAAAAGAGGAGAAATAAGAGAAGAAGGGGAGAAATTAGGGTTAAAAGGGGGAAGAAGATCGTTGGTGGGTGGTGCAGGATCCACATCAGCAACTTTAAAGCGTCTTCACGCGCTCAAACGACGTGAGATCACGTTTGGTTCCACATTAGCCAATGGTGTTTAAAAGGAACAAATTATGAGTGGTTCAATGATTCAATAGGAAAATGGCGTAGTTGAGGTACCTGAGGGGAAAAACCCAACAAGTTTAGGGATCTGTTTATGTATTTGGCCAAAAAATTACTTAATTATAAAAATTTAAGAAGAGAGAGAAGCAGAATAAAAATTAATATGCAAGATAATTAAAAAACGTGCAGCATGAAAAAAAAAGATAATAGAATTTTCTTTCTAAAACTAATCCTAAATTCCATAACATTTTATTTCTTATTTTAAATCTAACTTAAAAAATTCTAAAATTACCCAAACACTAAAAATCTCATTCCTACATAAATTTTAATTCCTAACAATTAGATGCATCTATAAAAGTACACATTCACGCTGCAGGATCGACAAAAGAAAAGGCATAAAAGAAAAAGGAGTTAGCAACATACGATTTGCACACTACAAAAAATATATGCACACACAAAATGCTAGAAAAAAGAACTCGCATTTTATTTATATGTTTTCTCTCACTCACCAAAATTTGAGGTTGAGGTTCACTTTCGTGGTTTCGAGTTTGCGGTTTCTATTAGGATTGTGTTTTTTTGTTTTTTTTTTCGTGAATTGATTTCTCAAGAGGTACCATATAACTTTTTTTTTGTGTATAATTTAATTTTCATGATTATATAATACTTGATTCCAATGTTATGAAATTGCTCGAATTTTATGTGTGTTTAATTGTGATATTATAATGTCGAAATATAATTGTTTGAATCTTGCATATCACTAAACAATTAAGATCTTCAGAATGTTGAAACTATTTATTCTAATAGTTGAGGAAATATTTTTAATGCAGTATATTGACAACTATTATAAGAATAACTCATTATGTATTAAAATAAATATATATTTTTTTTAAATTTTGTTAGTTCATGTAATAATAATAATTAAATTTCATCTCAATTAAGAATGTGGTTCCACATCTTTTTGAGATACTTAATAAATTCAAGGATGCGGTTACACACCTTGGCCAAATTATTTTAATAATTAATTTTGTTAATTCAAACTAAGAAGTGTAAATTGAGATTATGAGGTGTTATGAACTCGAGAGGGGAAGACAGTTATGTCTCCAAATGTCAAGACCGAGAATGCAGTTATGCATCCGGTTTAAGACTAATAAAAATTCAACAATTAAAAATAAGCAAACCATGGCATATAGACACAAATTATCCAAAAAATATATCAAGATAAGTAGAAGTCAATAAAAGTGACCGTGCTAGAACCACGGGACTCGAGGGATGCCTAATACCTTCCCCTTGGTCAACATAATTCCTTACCCGAATATCTGATTCGCAAACCAAATAAAGAGTCATTTCCTTATGATTAGGGATTAAACAAAAAGGTGACTTGGAACACCATAACTCAATTCCAAGTAGCGACTCTGAAAAATAAAAATAATCCTGTAATCCATAACGTCACTTAAAATGGAAAAATCCATCCGCCGCCGTGCACATAAAGGGGTGTGACAATACAAATACTATGAAAAAATTGAACAAGGAGAATAAATTAACGCTACCTGAAAAATAAGTATACCGAATTAGATGCAAAGATTTTGAAAAAAAATCACATTGATTTAAGCTAATGAAAGAGAAGATCAAATCGGGAACATAGGGAGTTGTGGGCTTGTGGCCGAGAAAGACACCTAGAATAATCATACTGGCATGCAAGTTTCTCTTTGCTAATTAATAGTAAAATATATTCATATATAATAATTATTTTAAATTGTAGCTATAGACACTAAATACTTATCAATGTTAGCTATATTGTGTAGTTTTTCCTTCTCTTAAAATGGGTTAGGCTTGAGTGAGTTAAGATTGAATTCAATTCAAATTATCTTAAGCCCAACCCTTAAAATTCTAGGCGAGTTGGGTGAATTATCTATATTTTAGTTCATCTTTGACACTCCTAAATAAAGCTATACAATCTTTCATAAATAATGTACAAGAGGTTGCAACACAAAAAAAAATATATGTTAAATTTCTAAAATATACCTTGTAGCTATCAGCTACCTGCTAGGATAAATATGGTATTTGTTATAAGAATTTTATTTATTTTTTGATTATCAAAAGTAAAGTACAATACCAACAGCTAAAATGTACATGTGATGATGTGAATACTACAAACACTCAAATAAAAGACATTATCCTAACTTCCGCCCTCCCTCTTATATAATAAGAGAAAAAAATATGGAGCAGTAATAAATTTAATATGTCAAAAGTATTAAGACTGTAAAAGAGTTGAACAAATGCATTGATATACACTGAAGATATATTAGTGTGCATCATACGTTATGGTGTGGATTACACACTTGATTGTATAGCTAGGCAAAGTTAGTTACAATAAGTTGTTACAGTTAGTTCAAAACAGTTAGCATTTGAGTCTGTTAGTTTAGATCACAACATTAAAAGCATGTTGTATATAATGTACATCTTAGATTGAGAAACAATCAATGAAGCTTAATTTTCTTCTTGCTTAATCTGTATTGCTTCCTGTGTTCTTAACTCAAGTTGAGTTTTGGCTATGGATTCTTCCCAGATTCCATAAGCTTCACATGGTATCAGAGCGTAGATTTAGGATTTCTATTATGGCGTAAAGATCTGGATTGATTTCCAGCTTCAATTCGTGAGTTAGAGAAGTTTTTTTTTCCTGCGTTCTTCAAATTTCATGGGTCCCACTGGAGTTCCAGCAGGAGATCTCTCAGGGTCATCAATGGCATCCACGATAATTGATCATCTTCATCCTCTTTATTTGCATCCGTCTGATGCACCAGATTCACTCAATGTGGGTATCATGCTTACTGGAACTGATAACTATACTCTGTGGAGCAAAGCTATGCAATTAGCACTGCTTGGAAAGAACAAAGTAGGCTTTATCGGTGGAACAGTGAAGCGTGATCAGTTTTCAGGGAATTTAGCTCAATTGTGGGATCGTTGCAATGCCATTATTGTTTCGTAGATTTTGTGTAATGTGAGTAAGGATTTACACAGTGGAGTTCTTTTTTGTTCAGATACACAGTTGATTTGGGCAGATCTCAAAGAGAGATTCAATAAGATCAACAGTTCTTGTGTGTTTCAGCTGCATAAAGAGATTTTCACACTTGTTCCAGGTTTGTCTTCTGTATCTGTATATTACTCAAGGATTAAGGACCTCTGGGATGAATATGATAGCATTATGCCACCACCTGCTTGTAATTGTCCTAAATCTAGAGAGTTTTTTGAACACCTACAATACCAGCGGATGTTACAGTTTCTTATGGGACTCAATGATAGTTATAGTCAAGCTCGTAGTCAAATTTTAATGATGTATCAAGTTTCTAGCATCAATCAGGTTTATGCCATGATAAATCAAGATGAAAGTCAGAAACTAGTGGCGAATTCAAGCAGGTCATTGAATGAAAACTTGATTCCTACTACCATGAATACTTCGAGACCAGGTGTTGCTGATTCTAGAAGCAAGAAGCCCTACAATCCTAATGCTTTCTGTGATTATTGTTACATAAAGGGTCAGATGAAAAGTGATTGTCACAAGCTGTTGAAATGTGATTTTTGTCATAAAACTGGTCAGCTGAAGCTTAATTATTTCAGACTTATTGGATATCCCCCTGATTTCAAAGGCAAGAGAGATGCAGTTGTTGCTGGAAATTCAATCTATGAAGCTCCACCTGGTTCTTATCAAATCCACATGCTTCCTATCAGAATAATCAACAGCATTATATGGCCTCTTCTTACCAAGCTGCAGGGTCTGGATTGTTGCCCATGCCCATGATAACACCAGAACAACATCAAAAGCTTCTTCAAATGCTAGATCAAACAACAATTGGAGATGTAAATGGTGTTGCCAACATGGCAGGTAATTCTTTCCTATCTAAGGACACTTCCTTACCGTGGATAGTCGATACATGTGCTTCCCATTATATGATAAATGATGCTAAGCATTTACACTGTGAAGGATTGATAGAGAATGTAGGTCATGTTTAGTTGCCCACAAGTGACTCTGCAAAGGTATCTTACATTGGAGATTGTCATGTAGGAGGAGGTGATTTTCTTCGAAAAGTTGTGTGTGTCCCAACATTCAAATTCAACCTTATGTTAGTTTCACAAGTGACTAAAGATTTGAATTGTTGTGTCACTTTCTTTCCTTATTACTGTGTTTTTCAGGATCTCTCATCTGGGAAGGTGAGGGTGACTGGTAAGGAAAGAGATGGTCTATACATACTAAGTACACAAGCAGCATATGAGAATTATGTACCTCAGAGATGCTTGACAGCAACACAAGGTGTTGATGATAAAGCCACCCTTTGGCATCAGAGACTATGTCATGTACATATGAGTATACTTAGGAAAATTCCTAATTTTCATAAGTTTGGTAGTAAGTTTACTTTACATAAATGTGAGGTCTGTCCTCTTGCTAGACATACCAGGCTGCCTTTTCCTCACAATACTAGTAGATCCACAAGTAGTTTTCAATTGATTCATTTAGATGTTTGGGGACCATATAAAGTTGAAACTTTTGATGGTATGCGATATTTTCTTACTATTGTTGATGACTATTCAAGGTGGACATGGACCATTTTAATGAGACTCAAATCATATGTTATTAGTTTGTTAAAGCACTTTACTAAAGTTGAAACTCAGTTTGGTACAAAAATTCAGAAAGTAAGATCAGATAATGGATCTGAATTCTTCAACTCCAATTGTAATGAACTTTTCAAGTTGCATGGTGTTATACATGAGAGTTCTTATCCATATACACCTCAGCAAAATGGTGTAGTGGAAAGAAAACATAGGCACATCTTAGAGACGACAAAGGATATCAAATTTCAGGCTAGTTTCCCAGATAGGTTTTGGGGTTTGTGTATTCAAGCTGTTGTTTACATTCTGAATCGAATACCGTCTACTGTTCTAAATGGTGCATCACCTTTTGAGAAACTGTACAACAAGCCTCCTTCTCTTGATCATCTAAGAATCATATGTTGTTTGTGTTTTGCTACTGATCTCACTAAGCAAGACAAGTTTAGTCCTAGGGCTCTAAGGTCTATTTTAGTGGGCTATGGATCCACTCAAAAGGGGTACAAGTTGTATAACTTGGACACCAAGACTTTTTTTGTCAACCGAGATGTGGTTTTCTTAGAGTCTGTGTTTCCCTTCAAAACCTGTCATACTACTACACAAAATCCAGCTCCCATTTTAGACTTGTTCAACTATGATGATCTGATCACTGTGGTACCACCTCCCATGACCAATGTACCACCTACTTGTTCAGACAATACTCCCTCACAACAGAATCTTCCCTCACCATTGCCTTTTGATCATGTTTATCCTCCACCTCCCCTAAAAAGGTCTGCTAAGAGTTCAAAACCTTCAATCTGGCATAAAGACTATCTCACTAAGAATGGGACTAGCATGTGTCTCTACTCCATAGCTTCAGTCCTGGATTACACTGGCTTATCTGAGAAATATCAAAGTTTTGTTTCAAAATTCTCAGTTGAAACTAAGCCTGCTACTTATGCTGAAGCTGCTTAGGATGCTAGATGGGTGGAAGCAATGCAGACTGAAATACAAGCCTTAGAAGATAATAAGACTTGGGAACTAGTAGACTTGCCAAAGAACAAGAAGGCCATTGGTTTGTAGATGAGTTTACAAAGTTAAGTATAATGTTGATGGTGGTGTGGAAAGGTTCAAGGCAAGGTTGGTAGCTAAGGGATATAATCAGAAGGAGGGCTTTGATTATCAAGAGACCTTCTCATCAGTGGTCAAAATGGCTACAGTAAGGTCTGTTATTTCTATTGCAGCTGCTAGTCATTGGCGCATCCATCAAATGGATGTTTACAATGCTTTCTTACAAGGAGATCTTCATGAAGAGGTGTATATGACACTGCCTGAAGGTTTCAGTGAGAGTCTGGAAACAGTCAAGCATGCAGATTATTAAAATCACTTTATGGGATAAAACAAGTTTCAAGATAGTGGAACATCAAGCTTACAAATACCTTGGTTGAATCAGGGTTCCATCAAAGTACAATAGATTAGTCTTTGTTTATAAAAAGGGAGAAAGACAAGATAATGATAGTACTCATATATGTAGATGATCTTTTATTGACAGGGAATGATTCTGCCATGATTCAACATACTAAGGAGGTTTTGCAACATGTTTTTAAGATCAAGGATTATGAGAACTCAGATATTTCCTTGGTTTGGAATTTGCTAGGAGTGATGCTGGAATTTTAATACACCAGAGGAAGTATGCCTTAGAACTAATATCAGACATGGGGTTAGCAGGTGCTAAACCAGTTTCAACTCCAATGGAATTGAATCAAAAGCTTACTACAGTGGAATTTGATGACAACATACCACCTACACATCCTGATAAAGTGTTGAAGGCTACTAGCTATCAAAGGTTAATTGGGAGGTTGTTGTACCTCACCACCACCAGACCAGATATATCATTTGTTGTGCAATGTTTAAGCCAGTTTATGCATTCTCCAAAGGCTTCACATATGGAGGCTGCACTCAGATTAGTGAGATATTTGAAGTCAACACCAGGTCTAGGTATTCTGATGTCATCTGTAGGGGGAATAAGCTGAAAGTGTTTTGTGATGCAAACTGGGGTGCATGCATTAATAGTAAAAGATCAATCACAGGGTACCTGGTACAATATGAAGGTTCACCTATATCTTGGAAGTCTAAGAAACATGTGACAGTGTCTAGAAACTCAGCAGAAGCAGAATATAGAGCCATGGCTTCTACAGCTGCTGAAATAATTTGGATTGTCGGTCTATTTGAAGAACTTGGAGTCAAGATCAATCTTCTTGTACCATTATATTCAGACAGCACTTCTGCACTGCAGATAGCAGCTAATCTAGTTTTCCATGAGAGGACAAAGCACATAGACATTGATTGCCATTTTGTGAGGGAAAAGATCCAAGAAGGGCTGATTGTCACAACCTATTTGCCTTCATCTGAACAGCCTGCTGATGTTTTCACTAAAGCTCTTGGAAGAGATCCTCATACATATCTTGTGTCCAAGCTAGGAATGAAGAACATCTTCATAGCTCCTAGCTTGAAGGAGGGTGTAAAAGAGTTGAACAAATGCATTGATGTACACTGAAGATATATTAGTGTGCATCATACATTATGGTGTGGATTACACACTTGATTGTATAGCTAGGCAAAGTTAGTTACAATAAGTTGTTACAGCTAGTTCAAAACAGTTAGTATTTGAGTCTATTAGTTTAGATCACAGCATTAAAAGCATGTTGTATATAATGTACATCTTAGATTGAGAAACAATCAATGAAGCTTAATTTTCTTCTTGCTTAATCTGTATTGCTTCGTGTGTTCTTAGCTCAAGTTGAGTTTTGGCTATGGATTCTTCCTAGATTCCATAAGCTTCACAACGATATGATAAGGTTAACTGTTAAGTTTAATTTTCTTGAGCATTGACCATTGATTTTTTTTTTCAAAAAGATAATTATTGTTTCCTTGTGTTGAAATTTATGAGTTAAAGTCAAGTTTTTCTCTTATTTTCTTCTCAAAATAGTACTTTTAAAGTTCATTGGAAAATTTATTTATAAAAAATTTCATTGTCATATGAGTTTTAATAGCTCAATTAATAGCGGAATGACCTAGGAGACCTCTATATTTGATTCTGTTTGTCAGTTGGACCCTTTTACTCATTACTTTGCCAAATGAATACTTAAATTTGATAAAATTTATGTGGCATAAAAATAGTTGAGTTGGATAATAGCGTGATTACACACGTTCAAAATAAATGGAACAGATCCTCAAGTAAACCTAATGGCTAATGAATTTTTAGTATTTGAGAAAAAAATTGGGTTTGAAAACGATGGAAAAGGTGGGAGTAAAATGCGTTTTTTTTTGTGTGGATGAGGAGTGGAAATGGAGAAGACGATGAAGAGGGAAATTTGGGAAAGGAGGAATTGTACCTTTTTAAAAATATTATTTATCTTTTTTAATAATTTATTTCTTGATGTGTCATTAAATATTTTTAAAAATTATGATGTGTCACTAAAAAAATGACGTGGAGTTCCACGTGTAGCTGCATGTATTACACTTCCACTAATCAAGTGAGAAAAGGGTTTAAAATATTGTGTTTTGTCGAGTTTAAGTGTTCATTTGACAAACGGGTGAGTAGGAGGATCCAACTGACAAACAGAACCAAGTACCAAGATCTCTCATATTATTCCGCCACAATTAATTTAAATTTGTTTTTGATATCGTCGCTTATGTGTGAAATGCAACTTATATAAAAGTTCTTCATTTCTGGTAGGAATGGAGTAAATGACTCTCCAATTCGTATTAGAGTTCAAACAAGTCCATTAATTAAAGAGAAATAGCAAACATAATAGACATAATAAGGTTTTATAGCTATTGTTTCGATATTTATGTTCCATAACTATAGTTATGTTTGCTATGGAGGCTGCGGTTTGTATATTTCTGCCCATTTGTATATTTTGTATTTATACATTTTGAAATTTTTCAGAACTCCTTTTGTATATTAATAATTTATTATGAATTTTTCATAAATCGTATACAAATAGCTAAGGTAAGAATATACAAAATTCTGAATTTATACAATCAAGAACCGAATTATACAAATTCTAAATTTATACAAATCAGACAAATAGCAAAAATTGGAGAAACTGTAGTTACGAATTACAATTTTCTTAAATTATAGCTATAGGATATATATTTGCTATAATGCATAATTTTCCCTTAAATGAAGAGGAATTTTGATTATATACTGCTATCTCGATGATTTTTCAATAAATAGCTTATCAATTCATCTTATAACAAACTTTGAGAAAAAGCTGGAATTCCAAAAGGAGTAACATAACACTTTTTGAAATTATATAAAACCAATTCTTACTTGACATAGCTATTTGTGCAAGTATTTTACAGTTAGGAAGCAACTATAGGATAGATTTTGTATGTCGAATATATATTGCATGACCAATAAAAAAAGAAGATAACCAATAAGTTCCGGCTACATGCATATTGCATTCACCAACAAAAACAGAAGAAGACAAAACGAAATTAGATATCTATCTGTATTTGTGTGTATGCGCACAATATTTTCAAAGTTCTATAAATATTTGAAATGTGTGTGCATACACAACTTTCAAGTTCTATAAATATTTGAAAAATCATCTCAAAAATATTATTTTTAAGTTAGTAAATATCTCTTTCTTGTAAATTAGTTAATTGTGTCTGTTTGGACTTTGGATCTGTTGAAATTCACGTTGGCATTTAGGTTTTCTTCTGTCTTGTTTGTTTTGAAGTATTTTGCCAGTGTTTCATTATATTGAGCTTGTGCTAATTCATATCCTACTATTGTTTCATTATGTTGAACTTCATCTTTGCATTCATCGAGTTGAGATCCATTTACGAGTCAGCCCTATTGATATTCGAGTGAAAGATAAGTTAATAC
>JAJOOB010024124.1:0-11829 GCA_029582485.1 Solanum tarapatanum | reverse complement strand
TGAAGAATTCATTAGGATTGTGTTAAATTTTTCAAGAACATCACACTGCATGTACCAGCATGGAGATGGGCATGGAATTCAAAATTCTCACATTAAAAATTATATTTCCAAATTACTCTTTGAGCCTCTCATTATGTAATTAATTTCATAGTGTCTTAACTATTCAATACCTAAAAAAGCATAAAGCTCTGATTTTCATGATCTAATGGGCATTCTTTGTGACTTCCATCAGATATACAAAAGTATGGTAAAAATAAAATTTGCAATAGGTTGGTCCTTATTTTAGTACTCCCTCTAATCCATAATTATTACTCTATGCGTCTCATATTAATTGATCACTTTCTTTTTTACACATATGTTAAGAAATCATAAATAAAAAGATAGTTTTACCAATTCATCCCTTAAGAACTTCTTTGAAACTTTATAAACAAGTGTAAACACTTTCAAAAAGAATCAATTAAAGGGTAATATGAGAAAAAATCGATTAATGCTTTCTAAGGTGATCAACTTATATGATACAACTATTTTTAGTATAGTGACCAACTAATGTGGGATAGAGGGAGTAAATATTTTTGCCTTTTTTTCATTGTTCAAAATAAGTTAATTTTTCAATGTTCAAGAATAGTTGTCAGAAATTTCTTCCATTTTTGTTCTTCATTTACATTTTCTAGGTGATAAGTTGAAGAAAAATAATTTTTCATATTTTCTCCATTTCGAAATAAGTGAATTGTTGAGGCAATACACACCTATTAAGAAAAAAAGTTTAAGAAATAAATTTAACATCACTTTTCACTTTAGCCTTTTTAGTTATTCACAAACTATTCTTGAAAATACAAATGGTTCAAATTAAAATCATAAATATGAATAAGGGAAGTGCTGTATGGCCAGAAAATTTGACCAGAAAATTAAAAAACTATAATATTTTTTTTATTTAAAAATAAACTGATGTTTTTTTCATTTTTTAGTTAAAAGGTATTAAAGTTAAAAGGGTAAAAATGTTTAAAATGATAAAATATCATTCTGGCCAAATTTTCTGGCCAAATTTTCTAGCCAAAAAGATTTTTCCTATGAATAAATTAACTCTCTTGAAATTATCACCTAAAAATGTAAATTAGAGATAAAAAAGGAAGAAATTTTCAATAGATCTCTTGAACTTTGAACAATTCAGTTATTTTGAACTACTATAAAAAAAGACCTAACAATTCGCTTAATTTAAAATGGAAATTATATTTATATTTTTTGCTTTGAATTATTTCTATTTCCAAAACTATTGGACTTTCTCGAATATTATTGTAGCCATTTAATTTAATTTGGCAAGTGGTCGACCCTGTTTTAACTTATCCTAATTCAGTCCAAACCCACCTATTTAGTATTCATTTTATCTCTTTCCCAATTGAACAAGTTGGTACTCAGCTTTCTTTGGTCTTAGGTTCAGTCCTTATTTTAGTAAAATACGTACTCCCGCCGTTTCTATTTATTTATTAAATATTTTTTTAATTAATTTTTTTTATTTGTTATTTTTGTCAAATGAAGAATTTTTTATTTTTTTTTATTATACCTTCAATTTATTAATATTAAGTTAATATCTTTGAAAAATATGGTGGGTAAATATATTTTGGAACCCATCAATTGATAGGATTGAAATGATAAATTTATTGAATCAATTATTATTTTCTTAATAACTGTGTTAGGTCAAAATTTGACAAATAAAAAACAGAGAAAGTATTAAATTTTTGCTTGTATTATAGCCATTTAATTTGGCAAGTGGCGGACCCTATTTTGACTTATTCAAATTCAACCTAACTCATCCGACATTCCTTTAATATACTCCCTTTGTTCCTAATTATTTATTCACTTTTAACTTGGCACACATAATAAGAAAATAATTAATGACATAGTGAGTTTACCATTTTACCCCTATTAATGACATAGTGAGTTTACCATCAATCCAAGTCAAACGAGGGACAATTGTTGACACCCAATTTTGACCCTCCACAATATAACTTAATCATTTCGAGCTTCTCCAATTTCAAACGATTTAAAATAATTAGTTTTATAAAGTTTCAAAAAATAATAATATAGTTCGCAAGATTTTTTAATAGTTTTGTCACTTTTCATAATTTTTAGATAATATTTATGTTTTACATAATTATGTGTATAATTGATATATTTTATGATTATTCGAAAATCGTCTAAAAGAAAAAAAAAAGGATTTTATATTTTAAATTTAGGGATAGACATAATTTTGAATTAATGAGTTTTATGAAATTCAAAATACTTTCAAGTTATTTTTTTAAAAAGTAATTTTATCTTTTTTTTAATAATAAACATGTATATTTTAGCAATCACGTTATTTAATAAATATTTGAAAAGTCATCACAAAAGATTTTACATTTTAGTTAAATATTTTATTAATTTACTTTAAGTTATAGTTATAATATCGAGTTAATTGGTTTCGTAATTGAATTAGTTAGTTTATAATTTAAGTTAATTATTTCTTATTTCGTTAAGATTAAGAAGCTCATTAATTAATTTATATTAACTCATCTTGTTTAAATTTTAGTTGAATTCACCAATTAAATTTTATTAGGCTATAATTGAAATCCATTATTTAATAACAATTCATCCCATCTTTTAAGATTGATTTTGGGCCCTTTTGTTTCACTCCAGCATGCCCAATTCCCATTTCCTCCAGCCCATTTAATTCCTAGCCCACTAAGAACTCAATGCCTTCAACAACCCATTCCAATTCACAACCCAATAATTCCCAACATAATATTACAATCAGCGATCCAAACATACATACAACAATACCACATCCGACCCGACCCTTTTCTCCTTCTTCCTCAACGCGAGAACCAAAATTCAAGACGCTGCATAACCCAGAAATCGCGGACAACAACAATCAGCAACTGCGACCCCTGCGACTTCTTCATCTTTCACGAAACCAAACGACCCCACCCTGTTTTTCTTCTCCAGACGCAACCCAGAAAAATCCAGTAAATCCATAAGTCCCGTCACCCATTTGCGAACCCATAACCCTAGCTACCTAATCCGATCCATCACCCTCACGTCCCCTTCTCCTCCTTTCGCGGAAGTCACTGTATTTCCCATCCCTTCCACTGTTGCCTCGAAAAGGAACGGATAAATTCAAAATTCAAACGAATTTTACCCCCTAAATCTGTCTCAATCTTCCATATAAATAGCCATTTACACTCAAGGAGAAAGGGGCAGAGTTTGAGTTTGAGTTCGAGTTCTTTGGCAATAATAATTTTGCACCTAAAATTTTATATTTAGCTTTCTTATTCTAAGTTCCGAGAAGGTCCCCACTCAAATTTTCTTGGTTTGCTATTCACATTTGGCTTTTGTGGTGAAAGAATCGCTGCCCTCTCAAGCACGCCGTTCCCCGTTCACTGCCCCGCAACAGGTGATCTTCGTCTCATTACTTTTACTTCTATTATTGTCTCTGTGTAAATGTTATGCCTATTGTAAGAAAAATCATGTGTCAAGAATAATTTTCATTTGTTTTAGCTATCATGAAAGTGATGTTTTAAAAAATATGTTTTCCGATTTAGTTTGAGGCCTGGAGATTATTGAATTCATATCTGTTTCACATTTTAGCTAATTCGAGTTAAAAATAAAAATAAAAATAAAAAAGAATGAATTCGTTTGGAATCAGATGATATGTAATCTGTTTTTTTTTTGTTCCAAGTTTGGCGTTTATTTGTATCTCTACGTGATAAGCAATTTTCAGTTCATATATTCCTAGTTAAAAGTGGTTTTAAAGGAGATGAATATTGTTCTTGTTTAGTTAGAAATGTTATGGAGATGACATTAATTTTTATTCTTATTATTATTATTTTTTTTCCCTTGAGTCAAAAATGTAAATAAAACTATATGTGTAGGCTTTCCCTGTAATTTGGTTCCCATATATATATGAACACAGACTTTAAACTCCTTCCCTAATCTGTAATTAGTGGAATTGTAAGCATAAGCTTTCTTCTAAATATTTAGTAATTACTGCATGACATCGTCAAGTAATCGTGGTTAAACCTAATTCTTGTCATAAAAATATTTCTCATGTAGTAAGAAATTTGTAGCCTTATGTTTGCGTGTATTTTATTTTAAGGTAGAAACAATTTTCTTATTTTATAAAAAGATGGTTTCTTTTTTAGTTAGAATACTGTGTTGATCTTGCTTAACCCATTTGCAGGTTTACTTCATGTTCTTGTGCATACTATTTTTTAGTCTTGGTATACTATGTTATATGAAGCATGTGCATAAGTTTTCTTTCAAAAAATCTTAAACAATGACGTGTAAATCTCTAAATGTCTTATTTATTTTTTATTTTTAAAAAAAATGAGTTTTCAAGTTTCTTTTATATTTTGTTAACATGTATGATATATGTGTTTAAGTCTATCTTCTAAGTTTTAGGTAAATGGCTTGTTTAATTCTCCGTGTGCCTTGAAAATGTAATTTTGTTATCTTTTGATTGAACTTGAGATTGGATTTGTTTGGCGGTTTGGTTATTTCGAGTTGGCTTAAAATCATCAATGTATCTTGTCGGATGCTGGCACTTTGTATCTCAGATTGTATTGTAAACTTAAAAGAGCAAATATTTTTTCATGGTGATAAACTCTTTTTTTTTTCCGTTTGGAAACCCCAAAAGGCATGAAATTGTTAATTCTTTCAATAGCTAATCCATTTGAGATTTTTAGGGTTTGAATTGTTTTAACCTTTGTATGTGACTTATGCACTTCTCCACATTTGTTTAAGTTAATATTGATTTATTACTAAATTGGAAAAAAGAATAATCTCGGATATATGTTATCTTTGATTGTCTAATCTAATGGATTAATGTGTTTTGATATTACTGTATCAACTAATTGCTTTTGAATCTCATAGTGATCTTATTCTTTCATGTAGGATATATAATTTAGTCTAATTCTTTATCTTATTTCTAAATTCAATTGCAAATATTTTGGAATGATCCCGGTATTACTATTGTTGAAATTCTCTAAGAGCGATGATTTTCCCCTCTTGCTTAAAACTAGAATTTTCTCTTTTCCAGGAAGTCGTAGTTTTGAGTTTCAGATTTTGTTTTGTTTTGCTTAGTTGAATATGTTGCCATTACTGTCATTATTATTTTGATGAATTTTTAGTTAAAACTTTGTCCCTGTGTTGCCAGCATTTGTAATGTTGCTTTGCCCTCAAGTGTGGTAGCCATCAAATTTGTTTGTTTGAAAATAAAAAGATTAGATTTTTGCATATTAGTCGAAATGATTGAGAATGTGTCTTCTACATGATTAAAGAATGCATTCTTCCTTATGTCTTCTCTTCCAGTGAGCTTATTCAAAATCAATAAGTTTGTTACCATTATAGGTGATTTGATCCTTGACTCATCATATTGTGGTATAGTATGGTTTTAGTGTTTATCCACTTAGTATTCACTGTCAACATCCTAAGATTATTAAATGTGTTCTGACTATTGCGCTTCCGTTTAACTATTGAGAGGCAATTGAGCTTATTATTATCTCACATGCTCAACTATTTTAGTCGAGTTTCATTATGATTAACTATTAATCTTTATCCTTCTTTTCTTGCATGAACCCTCTCGGTTTGAGTCCATTGGACTCCCTTTGTTACTCTCCTTGCATCACGGGTTGGGTAGAAACCCGACATCTTCTCCATCGCGTCAGCAACAGGTGTACGAAAGGTCCGAAAATGGGCAGTATACATGCTGTATACAGCAGTATACACCGATATACATGGTGAATATTGATATACAGGTCCAAAAAAAATAAAATACAGGTGTCCGAAAGCAAGAGATACATGAAAGGAGCCTATGCACACGCTGATATACACTGATATACATCAGCTGTATATCAAAAACGGGAATTGGGTTAAGCCCAAAAATTCCAACAAATTTGGCCCAAAAGGAGGCCCAAATTCAATTTCTCTCTTACTCTTTAATTATTTAATTGTGATTATTTATTGTTTGTTATTTAACTCTAACTTTATAATTTTTAATTAACTTAATTAGATTCCCCAAAAGATAAGTTATTTCCTTTGTGTTGGTTAACTTTTTTTTAATTTTTTTTATATATATTTATTTTATCTATTTTATTAATTAAATATGTTGGCCAAATTGTACAGTTTTAAGTTAAATCTTTTGTTCTAAAAAAAAAAGAAAAAAAAAATAAAAATAAAACAACAACATATCCTTTAATGTCTCCCACTCAATCACTTTTTACTCGTTTAAAATTAGTTTAATGGTCAAAGTATTTATTCCTCAAGTAAACTAAAAAATAAAATAAAATAAAAAAATAAATAAATATATATATATATATATATATTCTTTACTTGGTCGTTTTTCTCAAAAAAAAAAGGATTAGTCAAAACTTTGCTTTTATCCTTCAATTAATTTAAAATGATTTTCATGCTTTAATGTGTTAAATTGGTTTAATTTATTTTAAAATGAACTAGTTTTATTAATTTTCTAATCACTTGTACCTTATGTCAAATGTTTTCATTTTAGGTCTCTTCCTCTAAAAAGATAAAATAAAATGGTTCATTTCTTAATTATTTTCTCAAACTTAATCGAATAGTGTAAATTATTATATATTTTTATGTTGAATTATTTTTTTTTCTAAAAATAGTCAAATACATTTTTTGTCAAGTCGCAGGTCAACCGCATGTTAGCGGACACTTCGAATGCTTAAACCCTTCTCGAAATGTAAATTGAACCCCGAACCCTCTTTGGTATTTTCAAATGATTTTTTCTGTTTAAATCTTTGAAAAATTATAAGTTTTCTTAATTTCTTTAAAAAATTAAGTGGCGACTATTTTCTAAGTATTTTTCTCAAATTGTTTTATACTTAGAGCATTTCAAAAAGTGATTTTTCTAGAGATAGTTAAATTACGACACAACACTAATCGAGTTCGCACTCGCTCAAGAACACGTACGTCCTCCCTGTAATTGTCTTGTCTTTGTTATGAGCGATCCGGCCTCTAGCCCTTCAATGATGGATTTGTCTTCAAAAAAAACCCGACCTCGGTAGAAAACGAATGGCGGCGTGAAGTTGATGAGCAGGGAAGATGTCTTTTTTCTAGTTGGCCGATCTTACACAGATGATGTGTTAAATTCTTTAATTAACATTGTTGACCCTCATCATTCTTGAATAAATGAATGATACTAGATAGTTTCTTAATCTATAGAACTAAGAAGATTGAGAGTAGCTTAAATAACAAGTTGTAGTATCACATCTTTATTACTCTCTCTGTCACTAATTACTTGTCTATTTTTTCTTTTTTAGTTGTCCCTAATTACTTGTCCATTTTGACAAATCAAGAAAGGACAATTATCTTTTACCTATTATACCCTCAATTAATTACTTTGAAATAGGAAGAATTTCTTGAAAATCTTAAGTTTTTAATTCATCAACTTCATAATTAATAGGGGTAAAATGGTAAACTCACTATGTCAATTATTATTTTCTTAATAGGTGTGTCAATTCAAAAGTAGACAAGTAATTAGGCACATAGGGAGTATTTGGTAACTCTGTGAGAGTGATTTTATATTACGTAACATTTCTTAAAAAAATGCGTAGCGAATTTTACTTTTTCACTTATCATTGGTCTTTATGTTTATGTCATATGTTCTCAAAATTATCATATTTTATCTAGCTATTTGAAAGTAATTTTATTTTTATTCTTGATGGTGTGATGTTTTTATTATAATAAATGGAGGCAACAGTATTCAACAACGCAGGGATGTTATTAATGGCCACCTCAAGAAGACCATCTCCAATTCGAGGTCATGATAAGCCATCAGTACTAGTTGTACTATCAAAAGCCTCTCTCTCCACTGCTGCCCATATGAAATTACCTCAACATACTATCCGACGTTTAGGGAATTACAAACCTACTACCTGGGATTTTCAATATATTCAATCCCTTAACAATAATTACACAGTATATTTATTTTATTTTTATGTAGCACACATACATTCTTTTATAACTGCATAATATATATATATATATCAATTGTGTTGTGTATCATTCAGATAATTTTATTAACTTTAATAGGGGGGTAAGTATATGGAGCGGTTTGATGAATTGAAGAAGGAAATGAAGAAGAATTTGATGATGATGGTTGAGGGATCAATACAAGAATTAGATGTTAAATTGGAGTTGATTGATAATTTACAAAGGCTTGGAGTGAGTTACCACTTTAACGATGAAATCATGCAAATATTGAAGAGTGTACATAACCAAATTAGTAGTACAGATAATTCATTATACTCTACCGCCTTGAAGTTTAGGCTCTTCAGACAATATGGTTTTCATATCACTCAAGGTACACATATGAGTACGAGGGTTAAATTGTCTAATTTTTTTCATGTGACTAACATTTTTTTTGTGTGTGTGTTGTTAGATATATTCAACGATTTCAAGGACATGAATAATGAGAATGTCAAGCAAAGTATTTGTCATGACACAAAAGGATTGTTAGAATTATATGAAGCATCGTTTCTCTTTACAGAAAATGAAACCTCTTTGAGAAATACGACAAAATCCACATTGACATATCTAAAGAGCTATGTTGATAATAATTGTAATGCAGAAGAGAATATAATGGTGGAATTAGTGGTCCATGCCTTGGAACTTCCAAGACATTGGATGATGCCAAGATCAGAGACAGAGTGGTATATTAGTATTTACGAGAGAATGTCAAATGCTAATCCTCTTTTGCTAGAGCTTGCTAAATCACACCAACAAGATTTGAAAATTCTATCAACGTGAGATATCCTTCAATTCATATATCTTTTAAGTGATTTGATAGTATCAAAATTTCAACGTATAAAAGGTTAAGTTCCTCGTTATATTTATTGTTATGGATGGCTTAAGAGTTAAAACATGTAAAATATAATTTATTTTCATGTACTCATTCATGTAAAGGTGGTGGAAGAGCACACGTTTGGCAGAGAAGTATTCATTTTCAAGGGATAGACTAGTTGAAGCCTTTTTCTGGTCAGTGGGTTTAGTATTTGAGCCTCAACACAGCTTCTGTCGAAGAATGTTGGCGAAAAATATTTCTTTAATAGTAGTCATAGATGACATTTATGATGTTTATGGCACTCTTGATGAGTTAGAAATCTTCACTCATGCCGTTGAAAGGTCAGTTATTAACTTATAATGTTAATAGTTTTAAGTACTAATTCCTTGTCAGCATGTTTTTGCCATGGGGAATGTTGATTTCTTGTAATATCAATTCAGATGGGATATAAAAACAATGGAACAGCTTCCAGACTACATGAAAATATGTTACCTTTCACTCTTCAACACTACCAATGAAATGGCCTATCATATTCTCAAACAACAAGGGATTAATGTCCTTCCATACCTCACAAAACAAGTAAGTAAAATTAATTACAATCTTTAGTCAATTCCCTTCTTTTATCTTTGAGACAGAATCAATATTTAAATTTGGTCGATTCAACCTTCAAAAGGTTCTTATCATTTAAATTGTTTTACTTTTGAAATTGTGAATTCAAAATTTAATTTTATATATATATATATATACTTTATGTAACAAATTAAAACACTATTATATAATGTGAAACAAGTTGCTATTAATTAGTGGGCAGATATATGCAAAGCTTACTTACAAGAAGCAAGATGGTACCACAATGGATATAAGCCAAGTCTGCAAGAGTACATGGATAATGCATGGATTTCAATTGGAATTCCTTTGGTATTACTCCATGCATTCATCTTTGTCACCAATCCAATAACCTTAGAGGCATTGGAATCCTTAAACAAATATCCAGACATAATTCGTCGATGTGCTACAATTACTCGTTTCGTTGATGATTTGGGGACATCATCGGTATGTTCTAATACCTTTTTCTCAGATAAAATTCATATGACTTTTTTATTTAATATAACTTAATTTAGATGCGTTTTTTTAATTAAAAAAAGATGTGTTGTTGTTAATTTAGGATGAATTGAAAAGGGGTGATGTTCCCAGGTCGATACAATGTTACATGAATGAGAAGGGTACTTCGGAAGAAGAGGCAAGAAAACACATCAATTTATTGATAAAGGAGATGTGGGAAGTGATGAACAAAGATCGAATTAGGAATGAAGTGATATTTTCGGAAGAATTCATTAGAATTGTGTTAAATTTTTCAAGAACAACACACTGCATGTACCAGCATGGAGATGGGCATGGAGTTCAAAATTCTCACATTAAAAATTGGATTTCCAAATTACTCTTTGAGCCACTTATTATGTAACAAGTAGTATACGTATCCGCGCATTGTGCGATATAATAATTTTTAAAATTTAAAAGTAACTAAATACAAATTATTATTGAGTAACAAAAGTACATGTATAATCATATATAGTGTTTTAATTATACATATACAAATAATGCTAATAACATTTTACCCTAATTTACGTGTAATGGGAGTATATTCTTCAAAGACACTAGACAGTATTCTACAACTTCTCATTTTTCTAGTATAATGAAGATTAATAGCATATGTGGCGTGTGTTAAATTGATATTTGTGCTAATTAATTAAATTTTATGTTCATAGATCAATCTAAAACCCAGTATTAAAAATATTAACTCTACTTTTAGCTAAAAATCTAAATATAATTTAGAAAGCATGTTGCAACCTTTTTAGCACACTCTTCTCTTGTTCTATCCTGCAAAGTAAGATGATTTTCATTTAATCAGATATAATATCATAAAATAAAGATGTACAAAATAATCAATTTCAATGATCAATTAAAAAAAGATACTATAATTAAATTAATATATACCACATAAAAATAAATTATCCAATTAATATATACCACATAAAAATAAATTATTACAGAGCAAAATAAAATTTGAAAGATGAACAAAACTGATGATCTTCTATTCCTTTGATTTACTATTAGTCTTTCTTTTATTTTATGGATTTTTAGATTTGTTTAGCCTTTCTAAATATCTTGTAAATTTTATTCATTAGTAAATACATTTAACTTAACAATGACAAATAATTTTAGGATTTAACATTAAAAAAATTAAACTAATTGTATATAAATAATTAGATAAAGTTTATAAGTTATAAGCACCACCAAGTATAACATGAAAATAAATATGACAAATCATTTCAAATCAATTCTAATTCAAAATTTTGAAAGCAATAATATCAATTATTATCTTAGATTTAAATACATGAAGAGAGATTTTATCTTTTAATTTCTTTTTTCCTTAAAACCATTTAAATATAAAAATTTTGTATTTTAACTCAAATAAAAATGCAGATAACTTTCTATGATATAATTTATTAAGGATAAAAATATATAGAAAAATTGTTACTTTTTCCAAATAATTTGGATTAATAATACGCTGAGAAGAGTATTTTTAACGTGTGTTTGTGGTTCCTATTTATACGGTTTTTGTGGTTGTGCTGTCGAAGTAGTTCTTTTTGGCACGGTTGTTGTGAAAAATCCAGAAATATAATATTTTTAAAACAATTTGAAAATTAGATAGATAATTATTTTGGTGTTGACACTTGACATTTGGCGATATATTACAATTGTAAAGGTGTTGACAATTAAATAATTTTAGTTTTACAAATTTGTTTAGACTTAAAACACCCTATTAAGTTTGGATAATTACTTCTTTTTTTTCAAAATAAAAATTAAAACGCACTATTTAGTTGAATGTTTTTTAATTATTTATTATTATTATTATTATTATTATTATTCTTGTTATTAATATTATTATTAGTTCAATTTTTTTATCAGTAAATATAGAACATATAGAT
>JAJOOB010024123.1:0-23232 GCA_029582485.1 Solanum tarapatanum | reverse complement strand
TCCATCTTCTTAGGATCTACCTCAATACCCTTACTTGAAACAATATGGCCAAGAAAAGGTACGGACCTTAGCCCAAACACACATTTTCTAATCTCCACAAAGAGTTGTCAGTCCTTGAGAATTTGCAACACAATTCTGAAATAATCGATATGCTCATCCTCACTTCTTGAATAGATCAATATATCATCAATAAACACTATTACAAACATATCGAGGTATTGTCTAAACACCCAATTCATCATATCCATAAATGACCCTAGAGGATTAATCAAACCAAACGACATCACCAAAAACTCATAATGAGCATGCCAAGTTCTAAAACCATTTTCGAAACATCCCGATCAGAGGTAAATCTTAGAAAAGTAACTCGCTCCTTGGAGTTGGTCAATCAAATCATCTATCCTTGGAAAAGGATACTTATTCTTAATGGTCACCTTGTTCAATTGCCGGTAGTCAATACACATATGAAGTGAACCATCTTTCTTCTTAAAAAAAATTAGAGCACACCATGGAGAGATACTCGGTCGGATGAAACCCTTATCCAACAAATCTTTCAATAGCTCATTTAATTCCTTAAGTTCTGCCGAAAACATTCTATAAAGAGGAATAGAAATAGGCTGAGCATTTGAGAGAAGGTCAATTCCAAAATCTATTTACCTTTCGGGAGGAATACTGGTAGGTCATCTGGGAACACTTTTGGAAACTCATTAACAACGGGGACCGACTCAAGACTAGGGGTTACGGAATCCATATCCCTCACCCTAACTTGATGTTACAAGCAACCCTTAGAAATCATATTTATACCTTTAAGACAAGAAATAAACCGACCTTTTGGCATTGAATTTCAACCCTTCCACTCTAGGACAGGCTCATTCGTGAACTGAAACTTAGCTAGATGAGTTCTACAATCAATAGAAGCATAACAAGAGTGTAACCAATCCATCCCAAGAATAATATAAAAATCTAGCATATCAAGCTCTACCAAATCAATAAGAGTAACTCCATGGGATAAGGAAACACAACAATTTCTAAAGACCCTCTTAGCTACCACAGAATCACAAAGAGGGGAAGACACATCAAAGGAATCTAACAACACATCAGGAAGCATATCGCCGAATTTTATAGACGCTAACAACTCAGTTTCAGGGTAAAAAGGGTAATCACAAAGAAATTTGGTGATTCACCGAGTCAGTCGGCGAGCTCGACTAAGCTTGCAAAACTGCCTCTGGTGCCAGATTTCTACACCTGCTTCCAATTTTCAGTGCGCAACCTATAAGAACAAAATTAATGTCATGACTCAAGCCTACACCATGGACATGGCCAACACTCAGGAACCACTGCTAGTTCCAAAGCGAAGTCTCATCCTAGCAGACTACAAGTGGAAGACTAAATCAAGCATACAAAACCATTAAATTGAAATTAGCATTTTTAAATAGTTTACTGAATCTCAAAACTTGTTGAATATACTGACTATGAAAATAAGTTTTAAAGAAAACATGTGAAACTGAAAGACTTTCCAAAATTGTATATCTATGAAGCATCTACTATATATAGATGAGTGTCGGGAAAAGACCCACGACTACTCAAAATGTTACTAATACTAACAACTCATAAAACTGGAATCCTCCGAAAGCAAGGAGGTCTTACTCAAAAGCTAGCGAGCAGATGAAGTAATCTCAATGAACTCATGTTAAGGATCCTAAGAACATGTATCTGCATCATAAAAGGATGCAGGTCAAATGACATCAGCATATGGAATGTACGAGTATGTAATATGGCTGAACAACAAGTAACTAAATAAAAGGACTGTAGTAGATATAAATATATACTCAACTGAATGTAAAGAAATAAATGAGTAAAATCATTTAAAACTTTAAAAAATACTCTCTCATCTCTAAACTCAACTGAATAAGTGATATATAAAATACACTTAAACTCTATTGAGGGATTCTCTAACCGACAACAATCACTATGAGTAACATGATGATACATCGTCTCGCCCACGCTGCCAGAACTGTCCCATACCTTGACGGGGTATAGAACTCCTAAACTAAGTGGATCCACTAAGCTATACTTAAACGGCAATAAGGAATCATCTAAAAAGTATGATCTTTTACCCATGGTGGCATACATGGTTTATGAGGGCTGTGAGTTTTCTAAACTCTCCCCCATATCGGTGTTCAATACCACTCCCAATAATATATATTCATTCTCATATGTTTAAAAACATAACTTTTCCTCTGGTTTGAGATAAATTCTCAAACTACCCTCTTAAAAGAGATAACTGCTCTTGAAATATATTTTGAACTCATAACTCATTTCGAAATCAAAGTTTCTCTTTTATCAATAGAAAAACTGATACCTTTAGAAATACATAGTTCCCTTATACTCTTACTTAATTCGTACTTGTAAACTCTTTCTAAAAAATATATCAAAATCATATTTTAATATGATCATAGATGACTCGGGAAGTCATGTTGCATAAACATTGATGGTATATTCAGATACCATACTGCTTAAACATTGATGGCATATTAGATATCATACTGCTTAAACATTGATGAAATAACTAGATACTATATTGCATTAACATTAATGTCATACTCGATTTTCATACTAATCATGTTTTGGAAACTCTCTCTCAAAACTCATCTTTAACTTTCTCAAAAACTGGGTTTGAAACTCAAGTGTTGGCTTTAAAAAGCTTCTCAAGATTTATAACTCAAAATAGCGTTCATGCTAAAATATAGAAATGAACAAATTAAGTCAAGGATCTGAATAACAATATAGAAACTCAATAATTAGGAAAAGAATTTTTAAAAGAATCATGAACTCAAGAACTCAAACCAACTTATCTCAAGAACACTCAAATCTAGGGGTTTCCTAGATTTCTCTTTTACTGATTTGAAAGGAGATGTAGGCCATGAGGACGAACTAGTCCAAGACCAAGATAGCCTTACATAACTGGAAGAACAAGGTTCTTGAAAAATCATGAAGAGGAACTTGATTAAAAGCCTTGAACCTAGCTTGAAGGTAAACGATCAAGAAAACCTTTCTTGAGATTCTTAAATTAGTTTCTTGAAATCACTATGGCCAAGAATTATGATTTTCAGTAGTGATTTATAATTGTATGGAGGAATTTGAGTTGGAAAGAATGAAATTCTTGGAGAAAGACATACCTTGAAGAAGAATCTTGAAAAAGATTGAAAGAATCTTGTATAGAGTCTTCTACTTTGATTTTTCCTTAGGGTTTTTCCATAGCATTTGAGAGAGAAGAGAATGATGGATTAAAAGATGAAAATCTAATTTTTTTTAGCCTTTTACTAGTTAAGAAATTTTCTTAAGGTTTTCTTGGAGGTAAAAAGACAAGCACGACCCTTTTAAATGTTTTCCCGTCATTTATTTCGTAACAGCACTTTATCAGGTTACTAAAATGGTCATTACTTTTTACTAAGAAATTGGATTGATGCGAAATTGGTTGCGTTGGAAAGTAGATTCAAATACTTTTAATTTGATAGGTTATGGGCCACGTAACTCTTTATATTCTAAGAGATATGGTCGATTGAAGCTGACCCAAGTAGAAGTTTACATCAAAACTTAATTGATAAGAATACTTCAAGAATACTTATCAAGAACTCATCAAGAAATTAATTTGTTCAATATTTATGGATAGATTTGCAAAACAATCTCATGATTGGCGTGTGGGTGAAAAAACCCAACACTATAACGGGAGGAAAAATGGTCGTTATAAGTCTAAATGTGGTCGCTAAAAGTCAATAACGACTGGAAAATTTTTGGCCGTTAATGATCGTTAAAAGCTCCATCATTAAAACTCAACGACTGGATTTGAGATCCGGTCGTTAGAGGTCATTTAGCGGGAGCTTAAATTTTGGTCGTTAAATTTCCTTTTTAGCCACATAATTTTCCCTTCGCTAAGTCTTTCATAAAACTCAACGACCGGATTTGAGATCCGGTCGTTAGAGGTCATTTAGCGGGGGCTTAAATTTTGGTCGTTAAATGTCCTTTTTAGCCACATAATTTTCCCTTCGCTAAGTCTAAAGACTTTTAACGACAAAAATTCCTTTCTTTAATTGTAAATTACTTTCTACATCAATACTTTTAACAACCAAATTCTCTTCTTTAATGTCCAATTTAAATATTAAATAATTCAATCGTAAAACTGTTGCTAAGACCATTTTTTGGTTCGCTATTTTGTGATAAAATATACAAAATATACTAAATAATTAACATTTACATAGAACCTCAATGTCAATACATAGAACTAAAGAAAGATATATCATGCAAGTTGTATGACATCATCTTTTTCAACTCCTAAAAGAAAAATAATTGCAACAAATAGATATCTTCTTCAAGACATCCTTAACAAAATAAGACCTCTTGAACTTCAACTTGCTCCTTACTTTCACAAAGAATAGATTCTTTATGCTTCAAATCTTGATCTGCAAAATGAAATTATCACATTAAGTTAGTGTTATGATTCTTGTGTAAAACTTCTTCTAATTTATCTTTCACTGAAGCTAACCATAAATTGCTCTTTTCTATTATTATACAGCCAAATATTTCAGCCAGTCTAATTTGTCCAAAGCTCTTGAAACAACAACTCATCCTAAAATCTAGACAGAGAAAGGAGAGAGAAGGTGGTGTGGTGGTGTGTGTGTGGGGGGGAGGGGGATATATGATAACTTTAATAATTAAGAAGGATAAATGTCATTAGAGAGAAGTGGTACTTATAAGGTAAGTTAGAGAAGATTCAGGAGATGGTAACTCCAATAATTGAGACAGGGAACTATCAAAATAGAGAAATGGTACTTAGTAGGTAAGTTAGAGAAGCATTTTACTGATTACAATGATTGAAGTAAGTTGAAGTACAATACACATGCTAACAGTTATCTCCTTTAATTTAATTGATTTCAGATGGAGGAAAAAGAAGTGTATAAGCATTATATGTCAATTACTATAATAAAAAAATCACTGTAATAGGAAGATCATCTTTACTCACAAAGAGATCAATAATACCTATGTCATATTCTAGTACTATATACAATAGAATACTACATCTTTTCTAAATGATTGGAGCTTTTGAGTTCATTGTATTCTTATTGTAATCAACTCCACCATGTGTGGTTCATGTAATCGAGAATAGCAAAGTATATTAACATGTATTTACAACTTGACATCAATAAAAAGTAAAGAATCAATCCAATATAAGCGAAAGTGGTAATGTAATCATTCATTACATTATCTCTCTCTAATTTTTTTCACTACACTGAAAGAACAATCATAACTCTATAAATTACTAGTTCATTTAAAATAAACATGAACTTCAATTGTAGCTTGTTGTAATCCCTAATGTTGCAAAATGTCATTCTGTAGCATACCTGATAGTTCAGTTTATAACCTGTAGGAATTAAATGTATTCTCATAGACATATAACAGTAGGTTAACCATGATTTTAAATAAGGAAAAGAGATAATAAGGCATACACATCTTTGTTATACTTTTTAATATCTTATTTAAGAATTGAACATATTCATTGATAAGCTAAGTTGTAGTAGAAAAAGTTGTTGCTTAGAATCATGGTATCAACCTCAAAACTCATTCAAGAGTAGGTTTGAAAGAAGAATCAAAAGGGAAAAATTAAAAGCGCAGAACTCAGTGAGTTGAGGCAAAATACAAGACCATAATAGCATAGACAAGGAATATTGAAAATCATACTTGAACATCTGCAATTAAACATTTATTTAATCATATTCAGTGAAAAAATAATTTTAGTTTAAATACATGTCACGATAAAGAAATGTCAAGAAGAATTTGAAGTGAAATGACACAGAACGATAACTTACAAAACAGACGAGCAAGACCACATTTGAAGCCTGCTCTCCCTTGAAACGAAAATGAGATATTAACAAGTTTATTTGAGTGCAAGCTGTCCTGTCATGAATTTTGAACTTGGAAAACAGTCATACGATCAAGCTATATCCAATTTGAAAACTGATAAGCAGCTCTGAAAGAACATGCATCACTACATATACTCTCATATTTGGTTTATCATCGGCCATAAATTTTACACAGGCAAGAACCGAAACAGCTTATGTTTTTTTTTTTCTTATTAATCTTCTTCCTGATCATATCCAATAGGTTCCTAATCTTTGTATCTCAAACAGTATTCCAAGGAACAATATGAAAGGACAAAACGTATTGAATAGAATGAGAAAATCCACAAAACTAATCAGAATGAATAGGGAATAAGTAGTCCTTGTATTACCCATGCATGAAAAGAACAAGGCAGACTACAATATTATTTTCAGGTATTGGCAGGGATTATTCTATAAATATGGACTAATACAAAATAAGAAAAGAAATAAAGAGAAATGCTACATGGAAGTTGATAAAATGGCACTGTTTCCACCTACCTATAATGCAATTTCCATTTCCCTCTCTGAAAAAAGATCAAAAGCAGACATCACCTTCAGATGAATCACTCCCTTCAACTACTTTGTTGAGTCAATGCTTTCAACATTATCATCTTTACTGTTTTGAGGCCATAACTGAAACACTATCTCATTAGTAAGTGCATAAAATTTAATTCACCGAAAACATATGATAAAAGTATGTAGCTTTCTTTATCATAATACACACACATAGAACTTGAAATACAAAAATAAAATATAATTAACAACATGTAGTTTATACGTTTGAGCAAGAAGTTATTATTATTAAAGTTAAAGCTTCAACAAGACACATGAGCCGAAGAAACATATTGGAGGAATAGTCAAGGAAGAGATACCTTTGTTCTAGTTTAGAAATAGTTTGAACAATTTATAAATCTGAAATAAACATTTGCGGCTAACCTTCCTCTCAAAGATAATGTACGCGAGAAGGCTGAAAAGCCTAAAAAAGGTGACATAAAAGGAAATGAGCTAAAAATAGATGTACCAGTTTGACGTATTGTGATCCCAGAAGATTATGTTGTGTATATATATATATGTATCTATAGATATGTATTCTTATCATTCTATTCTATTCATAATTTAAGAGTAGAGGATTTTTTATATACAACTGAGTGAATTGAAATATCATCAGTAGAATAAATAAAGGTATTAGTCAAGTTTAGGCTTATATTATAGATCTACAAAGTGAAACAACTCCCATTATATTAATTTGAAGATGCAACTACTATATTTGTGTACCCTTTTGGTCGAGTGAGCAATATGAAGCTACTCCAGAAATAAGCAATTAAACCAGACTATTCAAATTGGTGGTTGTCAATAGTACACTGTAGCCAATATGTTTTCCCTTCAACAATGTACAATAGATCTTGCAATGGTAACACAGATCTGTGTGACAATGTTAGCATATAATATGATGAACGTGTTTTTTTTTAAAAAGCATTCACGGATCAACATAAAATACAAGCAGAGATACCTTATATCAAACTCTTCTCATTTATTTATTGCTTCTTTATAGGTTTTAATTGTTTGATTTGTTATCCCAAGTTTTGTACGAGAGCGTTGCTAAGATGAAAAGCATGTATCACTAAAGTTATGAGAAACAACAAAAGTTCTGAAGGAAATTCAATTTAGAAAAATAGTAGTCAGAAGGAGAATGGTGTCTTTTCTCCTTCTTTTAATATATAAACCTCACCATGAAATCGCGAGTATGTTTAGTTTCCGTTTGGCCATTTCCACTTATTGACCCATTTCGAGCTCTAGTAATTTCTCCATGTATTCATTTTCTCAGCCAATTTCCTTCTTTGTAGCTCCATTGGCAAATTCCTATTTTCAATCCCCTACTTCAAGAAAGCTCATTCATATTGGAAGTTAAATCAGGTACCAAAATGACACAAAACTGTTCGAGGCTTGTCTTCCTGTAGACAAGTACTATATAGACAAGCAGCCAGTATAGCATATGGATGCCTTCCTCTACTAGATTTTTTATCTTCTACCATCTTGTATATCTCATAAGCCTGGTCCTTTGAACAGAATGTATACCAATATTATGAAATATTGAACAAAAACTATATGTTGCTTTTAGTTTCAACTGTGAAATTACTTCACACGATGTATAGTAACATCTTCAAGATCATCTTAATGTCATTTGTGTTGTTCCTTGTTCTTGAAAATGTTAAAAGAGAATATCCTAATACTGTTGACAAAACAATATTCTGAAGCACACTAACAAAAATTTCCAATTCGTACCATAAGAAGTCTGGCAGAATGTCAAATATAAGGTCACAGGACGAAAGGCAAGCTCCAAGTTCTAGAAAAACATACTACAACATTCAGGTAACAAGCAACACATTTGAAGAAACATACAAACAACTTCCAATATTTTATATCTCTCGCCAAATGAATCTGTGTCTAGTAAAGGGAGAACATTCACATAAATTAGCAACAACACATCCTGTGTATTCCCACAAAGTGGGGTCTTAGAAGGGTAGAGTGTACACATACCTTGCTTTTCCCTCGGAGGTGAGGTACATAGATTGTTATTGATAGACCCTCAGCTCAAGGTAAAAACATTCTAGAAAAAAAATAATACAAGAATAAGAGACAATATATAGTAACAAAAATACAGAACACTACTACAACAAAAAAATGCTAGAGGCCTATATCATACAAATAGCCTTCCAAGGGTCATGTACCCCTACTGTCCCTACCTTTAGTTTCTCCATTTCTCACCAATGGAGAGCACATGAAGTTTATTAAAACTGGAATAATACTGCAGCATTCCAGCCTAAAAGTAGTACAATGTATAGATACTGCACCACCAGAAGGCAGTGAAATTTCCAGGATACCCTACCAAGCGTTAAATCAGAAAATATAAACGCGCTAAGTTAAGAATTGGTCTTAGATGTATCACTATCACATATTGCATTTCACAACAGACATTACTTTCACTAGGAGGAATCAGAATAACAGTTTAAACAAATCGAAGTCACCAATTCGTTCACTGATATTCCTCAAAAGTTTAGAGACAGATGACAAAGCATCAAGTTAAGATAACAAAACTACAATAGTTGTAACACCCCGAAATACTAACCAAGAGTCACATGTCGATTTACCGTTGCTTAATTACTACAATATGTTTTATTCTAATTTTGGGAACTTGAAATTTTGTGATATTTGCAAACTTGCTTAACATAAATTGTGATCGTAATTTAAGGGATTGTATTGGGGTATTTACGTAATAATCTAATTATAATTATGTATAACTTGAAATGGAGGTGAGGGATATACATATAGGTATATATGTATTCATTTTGGGCAGCACACAATTATTTGGGCAGCACCTTTGAAGGACAACTGTAAAGGGAATAAACATCACTTTTGGTGACTATATGTTTACACCTCTTCTATAGTGAAATTCGAGTTCCTTAGCTCTAAGAAACCTGGTGAACTCTCTCTAACCATATTACTCTGAAAATCACAAGAGAAAAACTTGGTCCTTTTGGCAGGAATTCGAGACACACACTTCTTTTTGGTAGGTAATGAAATCTGTTTCTGAGCTAGGTAGTGTTCGGTATTTTTTGCATATCTCGTTCTCTGTAAACGAAGTTCACAGTGAATAAGTATGATTTGGAAAGATAATTTGTATACCTACAACTCTTATGTCTATGTAAAACTCTAATTTAGCTGTTATGGATTCGGAATATGGGACGCAACATAGGGCAAGTTCTGTCTAGATTTCAGAATTTGAAATCCTATATGATCAACTGTTAGTGTTATGAATATATCTTTTTGTACAAAATATATTTTGTGGTGATTCTTGTTTATTTTCAACCTTAAGAGATGTACATCTTTCATGAAGGATGTAAAGTCAAGTTTTGCATTTTTCCTTTTCAAATCTAATTTGCGACTTGAGGTAGCAGGCTGGATAGATTAATTGATTTGGGAGCATAGTTGTATTTATACATGCTAGGCTTAATTGTGATGATGATCATGTTTAACGTCAACATTATTGAGCTAATATAAGTGAAAGAACTTATTTAATTGTATTTTTAAGGTTATATATACTTGTGTACAAGTTCAGGACCTTGATACGTTGGTCGGTCTATGGTTTGAATTCTTGAAGTTTTGTTGGACTGTTTCTATGCTAAAGCCCGAGGTTTGTGTATAAACTTGTACTTGTACTCTTGTTATCTTCTTGTATATTTGAAGGGTTATCTAGATACCTTGGTTGATTCTTTTCACGTTGTATTTTCGTATTGATATTCTCTGAGACTTACAAGACACTTGTCTAACTCGCCCACTTGTACGGATTGCTTGATCACTTGGCATTCTTGTTGGGACTTTGTCCTTCTTGTGGATTTGATTTTGTCACTATTGGCATGCCTATTGATTCGGATTATTTGCCATCTTGACTCGGGATTTTTGGTTCGCCTTAAGTATGGAAGTTGTCCATTTTAAGTATGAACTAGGAAGCCATTTTTAATATGGTTCTCGATTCTCTTGATTATTGGGCTTTGACCCTTCTTGATACAGGGCTTCGATCCTTCTTGATACAGGGCTTCGATCCTTATTGATACTTGGTTATGCTGGGTGTGACGGTATGATGTATATATATTGGGCGAGCCTTGGTATTGGTTCTCTTGGGAAATGGTGCTATGAGCATTCTTGACACTTGGATCTTTAAATAAAGAACTTGATACCCATAATAAATTGTATACTTGATTTATTTATTATGTTTCAATTGTGTTGTCCATGACTTTTGAACGGTAACTTGGTGAATCTGGTGGCTCCACGCATATGGTTTTTACGCCATTAAGCTTTATTCTTATCGATAGTTGTTTCTATCGTAGGGAACGTTCAAGGGGATACTTGAAGCTGGCCATTGGAGACGGAGATTTTGAGAGCTTTATGGGAAGATCACATTTGCATGTAGGCATCTATAGTTTGCATAAATATTTGGACTTGTACATGATCTATATGTTTTAAATTTACATGAAATTACGAAGGCTAATCTGATCATGTCACCATGGGTTGTAATATAAGTATGACCATATGTTTTGTTCTTTTTGGGGTGTGTAAACCCAAGTATTGTAATATACTAGATTTACTATTTGTTTTGAATGTTTGTGTGAAGCATGAACCGGCAAATGTTAGTACTCAAAAGTTGGTACTATTATTTTATATTATTTTAAGTGTGAGGATGAAATATACAGGAAAACCTAGTAAGTTATTTGCTTAGATTATTTTGGAAGGGTTCTTCCGCCATAAGATAAAATGTTACGCAGTTTCAGTTTGGCATCAAATTAATGTGTAAATGGGCAGGTTTCACTTCTTTAACTAGTTTTTTTCCTATGAACCTAATTCCTCTACTAGACTATAATCAATATGCGCTTTTTTAATCTCTTTTAAATGTCGCAAGTATTAAATTATATTTCTCCTTTAAGTGGTAGCATCCTTCCAAGAGGGTTGTTACAAGTATTGGTATCAGAGCCTAAGTTTGTAGTTCTAGGACTTTTGCTGTGAATTACTTGTATAGTTTTTTGATTTCGAAAAGGTTCTATTTAGATTATTTGTTCACTTACATGATTTATATTATTTTTTATCGCATGTAGAGTGCATATGCATCAAGTACATGTCTCTAATGCAATGTGATCTTCCCTTTTGAAGTAAATAAGTTTTGGACTCTTCTTCTAGTAGACCATGATAAACACCTTCGGATTGTTTTCTAAATTTTGAAGGAGAAAGAAATTTACGCTAAACTTTTGAAGTGTGAATTTTGGCTTAATGAAGTGGCTTTTCTGGGACATGACGTTGTATCAACTGAAGGTGTAAAGGTTGATCCTAGTAAAAATTCAAGCAGTTGTTGAACGGAGACCTCCAAAAATTCTGAGTGAGGTAAGAAGTTTCTTGGGATTAGCAGGGTACTATAGAAGATTTGTGAAAAGCTTCTCCATTATCGCCTCCCCTTTGACTAAACTCTTGAAGAAGGAAGTAAAGTTTACTTAGGATGACAAATCCCAAGAGAGCTTTGAAACTCTCAAATCCTTGTTGACACAAGCTCCTACACTTACTCTACCAATTGAGGGGAAATAGTATGTAATATATAGTAATGTTTCTCGTGGAGGTCTGTGATATGTTTTGATGCAAGAAGGCAAAGTTATTTCTTATGCTTCTCGGAAATTAAAACCATGTGAATTGAATTATCCTACTCATGATCTTGAACTTTCTGCTATAGTGTTTGCTTTAAAAATATGGCGGCATTATTTGTATGCAGAAAAATGTCATATATTTACTCATCACAAGAGATTAAAGTACTTGGGTACACCGAAGGAGCTGAATCTAAGAAAACGTAGATGGCTTGAACTCATCAAGGATTATGATTGCGCGATTAACTATCATCCAGGTAAAGCCAATGTGGTGGCTGATGCCTTAAGTCGAAAAAAAATCCTTCGCAAGCCTAACTTTGAGTCTGTTGCCCTTACTTCTTGAGTTAAAGCAATGAGTGTTTGTTTTGCACTTGATTCAAATGGTTCAATTATTGCTAATTTTCAAGTCAAACCAATATTACTTGAACAGGTGAAAGAAGCGCAAAGGTTAGATGAAAGACTCATAAAATTTATTAGAGAAGTTCAAAATAGGGAAAAGCTTGATTTGGTATTAACGGAGGATGGTACCCTGTTTTATCAAAATAGGATATATGTCCCTAATGATGAAAAATTGAGAAGAGAAATCATGAATGAAACACATACATCATCATATGCAATGCATCATAGAGGTACAAAGATGCACCAGACCATCAAAGAACATTATTGGTGGAATGGTATGAAGAGAGACATTGCGGAAGTCATTTCAAAATGTTTGGTTTGTCAGTAAGTAAAGATATAACACCGGGTCCCAGTTGGTTTGCTACAGCCCTTGTCGATGCCGGAATGGAAATGGGAGAGAATAACTATGGACTTTCTTTGTGGACTTCCTCGCACTCAGAGAAATAATGATGCAATATGGCTGATTGTGGACAGGCTAACCAAAAGTGCTCACTTCTTAGCAATCAGAATGGATTACTCACTTGAGCGTTTAGCCGAATTGTACACTAATGAGATTGTAAAACAACATGGAATCCCTGTGTCTATTTTATCTGACCGAGACGCAAGGTTTACATCTAGATTTTGGGGCAACTTGCAGGAATTTTTGGGTACTAAGCTGAAAGTTAGCACTTTGTTCGATCCTCAGACAGACGGTCAGTCGGAAAGAGTGATACAAATTTTGGAGGATATGCTTCGAGCTCGCATTATGATGTTTGAGGGTAGTTGGGACAAACACTTGGCTTTGATAGAATTTGCTTACAATAACAGTTACCAATCGAGTATTGGAATGTCTCCCTATGAAGCCTTATACGGAAGAAAATGCCAGACCCCTCTTTATTGGAGTGAAGTTGGTGAAAGAAAGTTTGTTAGTCTTGAAATTGTGCAACATACAGAGGACAAGGTAAAAATTATCAAGGATCGTCTAAAGATTTCTTTGGATAGACAAAAGTCGTACGCTGATCTTAAAAGGTGTGACATTGAATATCAAGTTGGAGATAAACTATTATTAAAGGTGTCTCCATGGAAAAAGATTATGAGATTTGGCCAAAAAGGAAAATTTAGTCCCCGATTTATTGGACCTTATGAGATACTTGAAAAGGTTGGACCAGTTACATATAAATTAGCTTTGCCACCTAAGTTAGACAAGATCCAAAATGTCTTCCATGTTTTTATGTTTAGAAGATATCGTTCTGATCAATCTCATGTTCTTCCAGTTGAATCTATTCAGGTTAATCTTGACTTTACTTATAATGAAGAACCTATCCTAATTCATGCTCGAGAAGTAAAGACACTTAGAAACAAGAGAATCCCCTTAATAAAGGAACTTTGGAGGAACCATTGTGGAAAAGACCCCTGGGAGAGAGAAGAAAACATGAGGACCCAGTATCCACACTTGTTTCGGGACTAGTGTAAGGTAAATTTCGAGACGAAATTTCTTTAAGGGGGAGAGAGTTGTAACACCCCGAAATACTAACCAAGAGTCATATGTCGATTTACCGTTGCATAATTAATACAATATGTTTTATTCTAGTTTTGGGAACTTGAAATTTTGTGATATTTGCAAACTTGTTTAACATAAATTGTGATCGTAATTTAAGGGATTGTATTGGGGTATTTACGTAATATTCTAATTATAATTATGTATAACTTGAAATGGAGGTGAGGGATATACATACAGATATATATGTATGCATTTTGGGCAGCACCTTTGAAGGACAGCTGTAAAGGGGATAAATATCACTTTTGGTGACTATATGTTTACACCTCCTCTATAGTGAAATTCGTGTTCCTTAGCTCTAAGAAACTGGATGAACTCTCTGTAACCATATTATTCTCAAAATTACAAGAGAAAAACTTGGTCTTTTTGGCTGGAATTTGAGACACGCACTTCTTTTTGGTAAGTGATGAAATCTATTTCTGATCTAGGTAGTGTTTGGTATTTTATGCATATCGCGTTCTCTAGAACTTCATTTACAGTGAATAAATATGATTTGGAAAGATAATTTGTATACCTACAACTCTTATGTTTATGTAAAACTCTAATTTAGCTGTTATGGATTCGGAATATGGGACGCAACATAGGGCAAGTTCTGTCCAGATTCCAGAATTTGAAATCCTATATGATCAACTGTTAGTGTTATGAATATATATTTTTGTAAAAAATATATTTTGAGGTGATTTTTGTTTATTTGCAACCTTAAGAGATGTACCTACATATTTCATGAAGGATATAAAGTCCAGTTTTGCTTTTTCCCTTTTCAAATCTAAATTGCAACTTGAGGTACCAGGCTGGAAAGATTAACTATTTTGGGAGCATAGTTGTATTTGTACATGCTAGGCTTACTTGTGATGATGATCCTGTTTAATGTCAACATTATTGAGCTAATATAAGTTAAAGAACTTATTTAATTGTATTTTTAAGGTTATATATACTTGTGTACAAGTTCAGGACCTTGATACGTTGGTCGGTCTATGGTTTGAATTCTTGAAGTTTTGTTGGACTGTTTCTATGCTAAAGCCCGAGGTTTGTGTATAAACTTGTACTTGTACTCTTGTTGTACTTGTTCTCTTGTTATCTGCTTGTATATTTGAAGGGTTATCTCGATACTTTGTTTAATTCTTGTCACGTTATATTTTCGTATTGATATTCTCTGACACTTTCAAGAAACTTGTTTAACTCGCCCAGTTGTACGGATTGCTTGATCACTTGGAATTCTTGTTGGGATTTTATCCTTCTTGTGGATTTGATTTTGTCATTATTGGCATGCCTATTGATTCGGATTATTTGCCATTTTGACTCTAGATTTTTGGTTCATCTTAAGTATGGAAGTTGTCCATTTTAAGTATGAACTAGGAAGTCATTTTTAATATGGTTTTTGATTCTCTTCATTATTGGGCTATGACCCTTCTTGATACAGGGCTTCGGTCCTTCTTGATACTTGGTTATGCTGGGTGTGACGGTATGATGTATATATTGGGCGAGCCTTGGTATTGGGTTTCTTGGGAAATGGTGCTATGAGCGTTCTTGAAACTTGGATCTTTAAATATAGAACTTGATACCCTTAATAAATTGTATACTTGATTTATTTATTATGTTTCAATTGTGTTGTCCATGAGTTTTCAAAGGTAACTTGGTGAATCTAGCGGCTCCACGCATATAGTTTTTACACCACTAAGCTTTATGTTTATCGATAGTTGTTTCTATTGTAGGGAACGTTCAAGGGGATACTTGAAGCTGGCCATTGGAGACGGAGATTTTGAGAACTTTATGGGAAGATCACATTTGCATGTAGGCATCTATAGTTTGCATAAATCTTTGGACTTGTACATGATCTATATGTTGTAAATTTACATGAAATTACGAAGGCTAATCTGATCATGTCACCATGGGTTGTAATATAAGTATGACCATATGTTTTGTTCTTTTTGGGGTGTGTAAACCCAAGTATTGTAATATACTAGATTTACTATTTGTTTTGAATGTTTGTGTGAAGCATGAACCGGCAAATGTTAGTACTCAACAGTTGGTACTATTCTTTTATATTATTTTAAGTGTGAGGATGAAATATACAGGAAAACCTAGTAAGTTATTTGCTTAGATTATTTTGGAAGGGTTCTTCCGCCATAAGATAAAATGTTACGCAGTTTCAGTTTGGCATCAAATTAATTTGTAAATGGGCAGGTTTCACTTCTTTAACTAGTTTTTTTCCTATGAACCTAATTTCTCTACTAGACTATAATCAATATGCCCTTTGTTAATCTCTTTTAAATGTCGCAAGTATTAAATTATATTTCTCCTTTAAGTGGTAGCATCCTTCCAAGAGGGTTGTTACAAGTGTGTACTTGATATGAAGGCACAAGAAATAACAACGATAACAAGATTGTCCCAAAAGCATAGTACAGACTCAAATCTCATGCAGAAATATAAACATGAACAAATTAGCTCAAGGATCTCAATAACAATATAGAAACTCAATAATAAGGAGTAGAACTTTAATAAGAACCATGAACTCAAGAACTCAAATCAACATATCTCAAGAACACTCAAATATAGGGGTATAATCCTAGATTTCTCTTTTACTTATTTAAAAGAAGATGTATGGCGTGAGGACGAACTAGTCCAACACTATGAAAGCCTTATATACCTGAAACTAGTCCAAATATAGGGGTAGAATCCTAGATTTCTCTTTTACTTATTTAAAGGTTCTTGAAGAATCTTTAAAAGAATCTCAAGAAAACCTTTCTTGAGATACTTGAATAAGTTTATTGAAATCTCTATTGCCAAGAATTATGATTTTTCATTAGTGATTCATAACTGTATGGGGGAATTTCAGTTGAAAAGAATGAAATTCTTGGAGAAAGACTTACCTTGAAGAACAATCTTGAAAAAGATTTAACGAATCTTGAATGAAGTCTTCTACTTTGATTTTTTCTTATGGTTTTGCCCTAGGGTTTGAGAGAGAAGAGAATGATGGATTAAAAGATGAAAATCTTATTGTCTTGAGCCTTTTATTAGTCAAGAAATTCGTTTAGGGTTTTCTTGGAGGTAAAAAGACAAAAATTACCCATTTCAATGTTTTCCCGTCAGCTAATTCGTAACAGTACTGTATCAGGGTACTAAAATGGTCAAAACTTTTTACTAAGAAATTGGATTGACAGGAAATCGGCGGCGTTGGAAAGTAGATTCAAATACCTTTAATTTGATTGGTTATGGGCCACGTAAATCTTTACATTCTTAGAGATATGGTCATTTGAAGTTGACCCAAGTAGAATCTTACATCAAACCTTACTGAATAAGAAAACTTCAAGAAAACTTATCAAGAAGTCATCAAGAAATTAAATTGCTCAATATTTATGGATAGATTAGCAAAAGAAACTCATGATTGACGTTTGGGTGAAAAAACCCAACACTGTGGAAGCTTACATACCTCAAAGAACTAGGTTCTTCACAAAATCTTGATTTTCTTGAACGAACGCTTGAAACATTGAACTTTTTCTCGTTTTGAATCTCCTCTCTAAAATCCTAGATGATTTTGGGTATGCTTGAAACTGATTCTAATCAATTTAAACCCTTAATTGGGTGTAATTTGTGTCTACAATAAGCGGGGGTAAGGAAAAGACTAAAATACCCCTCCTATTTTCGGGTAACTTTCCTTAAATGGACAACCTGATTTCAAAATGGCATGTCTCCCTCATACGAGCTTGAAAATTAGCAAACATGGTGGCATTGGAAAGAGGACTCAAAGATCTTTTATTTAATATCTTGTGGGTCTCCTAACTCATCCTGTACGATGGTTCGTGGGTCAAAGGGAAACTAAGGAAGCTGCAGGTCAAACCTACTCCCCACCACTACGGGATTTGAGCTGACCTACGCGCCGTAGGTGGTGGCCGTAGGTCATCACTGCACTTGCTGTCCAAAACTCGGCCAAATCAAGGTGTATTTAAGTAATTTGTTTATAATTGGTTTTAAGTAGGGGTTGTTTAATATATTATTTATACATATATATAAAGTATTTTAAAACATAAAACACCTCATTAATTCATTATAACCCAAGACCCCAAATCAAATCCCAAAACACCCTCCTCTCCAAATATCTTCTCTCTTGAAACCTCCATTGAAGAACCAAGAAAGAGATCAAGGTAGAGCTTGAAGAAGGGAGCTTTTCAATATGAATTTGGTTGGATTCTACACCTAAGGTATGGGAGTCTTCATCCTTGTTTAAGTTTCATTCAAAGAGCCCTCTCAAAAGATGTTTTCAAGTTCTCAATTTCACCAAAGCTAGGGTTTTCAATCTATGACATGGGTCTCCTTCCAAAACGTTTTCAATTGATTAATTATGGTTTATTATGATAAATTAAGCTTGGATTAATGGAGTATTGTTGTGTTATGATGAAAACTCCCCTTGGACCCATGATTTCCCCTACTTTACTAAATTGACTTCTTGATGTGGGAATTGTTGAATATTGACCCAATTATGTTATTAATGGTTTTTATTGGTGTAATTACTTGATTCTAGTATAATCAAACATGTATCCATTATTAACCTAAGGGTCTATGATGAAATTGTTCTAGCCTAGTGTTATGTCATGATAAAGGCAAATTGAGGGTTTACATGTAATCCTCCTAGAATGATGAACTTATTTATATACTGCCTTTGATTATATGACCTTGACATGGATTGCTTAAGGGTAAAGCTTCAAGAAATGAATTGATTTTATTAAGTCTCATATGAGGGATCATGGTTGTGTAGTATTGAGATTGAGTTTATATATCTCTTATACAACTATAATTGATCAAGAATAAGGCATGTGGTGAGGTTACCTTGAGAACTAGGTATACATGATGAACATGTGAGGCATTGCTTTTTGGTAAGTCTTGTAACGTAAAGATGACTCCTAGGGCTTTAAGGGTAAAAGCTAAAATGAATAAACTAAGGATGTTAAGGCTCTAGTAAGGAAGCTATTAGGCATGTTGAGTTGTATGTGGCCCTATTGTGATAAGACTTCACCCACATGACCTATAATATGATCATAGTGGACCGGGCCATTCATAGTCACTCAAGTGTTCCCACATGGAGTGGTCGAGCTCGAGAACAAAGAGCGAACAAGGGTCAAGATGAACGGGAAAATGATCAAGGTCTACATGGGGAAAGAGGAGAGGCCTACTACCTTGATGAAGTCTGAGTAATCAAGGGGCCTGCGTTGTGCCGTGACGTTAAATCAAGCGGTGCTTGGAGGCAACCCAAGATGTACAATCTAGTCAACAATAGGTTTTCTTTTCACTATAGGAGTTTTATTCTTTTATTTTAATTTCTGTAATTCTTTAGATAGGTGTTTTATTTTTGTATTAGTGTTGGCTAGATATAGAATAGGGTCCGTGTCTAAAAAGTGTCTAGAAAATGTAAAAAGAAAGACCTCATGGTTGTTACATGTGCAGGGACGAACATCAGAATCTACAGAAAACAGGCTGTGCAGAGGTCTACGGACCCTATCGGGGACCATCCACGGACTATGAATGGTGTCCGTAGACCCCAGGTAATTCCTCCAAAATTCTAAGTGTTTGAGTGACCTACGGTCCGTAGGTCGACCCACGGCCCGTAGATGGGGTTTCGTGGGTCCAAAACGTAGGGTTTGCCCGACCCGACCCAGACACCTTATAAAATAAAATATTTCATTTTTATTCATTCCCCACATTCAAAACTCCCTCCCAACCATTTATAAACCTATCCTCTCCTAAATTCAATCCATTTAACTTCCAAATGCCACATATCACTCCCCACTCGTTTCCCCAAATTCCCATATCACTCTTCTCTCTTCCCAATTCCTCATCTCCAGTTCCCTAGCGATTCAATTGTCCAGTTTCGGTGTCAAAGGCTTGTCAAAGGGTCTATAACTTCATTACATCATCACACTTACCCACTTTGATTGCCACCCAATGGTACTCCCTAGATTATCATCATCACATACTAATAGAATAATAAAGAATGAAACACAATTTTAAGTCTTCAAGAAAAGTTTCATAGAAGTAAAGCGGAGGTCTAGACATAGTCTCATTAAGCCATCTACTACTATCGAAATCTCAAAATAATAGGCTCACAACCCTTACAATAGAAAGTCTAAAAATATCTAGTACAATGAAAGGAATGAAACAGCAATAGAGCAATTGTCCGTGGATCCATGAGGACATACCACAAGCCTTGGAGAGAATCAATCCAAGCTTCAAACTAGAAGGAATCACCTCAATTTCCGGAACCTACACTTAGTAGAAAATATAGAAGAAATATGGGTTAGCACAATTAATGTACTAAGTATGGTAGCTATGCATGAAAATCAATAAATATGCTAAAAAGGGACATTTAGTTTAAAACTATGCATTTGATCCAATTACAAAGTATCATAGAAATAAGTGTAAAGGCATATGATACAAGCATATTCAATATATAAATCATCTCATTTTAATGGAAACAAACCTTAAGAACCATCAAAGTATCCTTGTGCAATGTATGAGTAAGATCCCATACTACCCACACTAAGGAAAACTCATTAAGTGATTATAGTTCATAACCCTGCTCTAGTTCATTCTATCATAGTGGGATTAGCTTTAACTAACATAGACCATGAGTGCTTAGTCATGGAATCCGGTGTCTACCCTACGCTGAAAAAGGGGTTGTCCTACTTGCCTAAGGTAGAACTAAAACTCTTAGCTTACGTGGATCAACTAGTTAAAGACCTATGTGGGAACATAGTTGATGGGATAAGGAGATTGCTTCTAGAAATCCAGACTCAACTATGGTAGAAGGTTTCCATCTCATGAGACAAGTACTTTGGGAACCTGGACTCAACTAGTGTAAAAGGAACCCATTTAGGAAGCCGGACTCAACTAATGTAAAAGCTTCCATCTCATATTCATATCCTCTCGGTGCTAAGCATCAACTTCTATTTGAGTTTATATTAAGTCTAGAGTTAAGTTGATAACTAAGGAAGAATGTCTTGACATTTAATTTATCAACTCATTCTATAGCTCCTAGATTCATTAGGGGAGACTAGTTCTTCAACCCTTAGAACCACTATATGTGACAAACCTTTCACATTACATGATCTTCATACCTAAGTGTGTACATAAGGGTCATCATCCAATTAACACAACAATTAAATTATATTGTAGTTACTTTACTCTCAAAGCAATCCAATTGTATACACACAAATCTCATACATCTAGTCAGTTCTCATATTTTGCCCCTCAAGGCTATAGATCACATTCGACCAATCAATCTAGGAGTACTACATTAGATATAGATGGTGACATGATTCAATGAACTAAACTACAGTAAGAACAATCTCATAATTTCTTCAATCCGCCCAATTCACAAGTCACAAAACATGGATTCATGTGGGATTAATGAAAACGTTTTGAGAAAGATCCATGGCTTAAAAGAGAAACCCTAGGTTTTGGAGACTATACCTACTTTTAAATAGAGAATTTAAGGACTTCATGGATGAAAAGTTAACCATGAATCAAAACTACCATACCTTAATTGAAGAATCTCCACAAATTTGGGTAAAAAGATGAGTTCTTGAGCCGTAGACCTTGCTTTTTTCTTTTTCTTCAATGTAGGTTTTAGAGAGAGAAATATTGGAGAGGTTTGGATTTGGTTTTGGGGATTTATGAATATGAGTTAATTTAGGTGGGAAAAATACTTATATAGTCCTTTAAAATAAGATTAAAATGACGCCACATAATCATTTATTAATAAGGAAATTACCAAGGAACCCTTAGACTTAACTGCCAAAAGGCAGTTAGAGGTATGATCCATGACTGGGGACCCACGGACCGTGGGTGGGACCATGTCCCATGCTGGTAAATCGTGGTTCCAATCAGAGGCTTCCTTTTTGGGGTTTCAACCTACGAAGGCAGGCCACGTGGCGTGGACCTATTCACGAGGCATGGGTCCTGCCCGTGACAACTGCCTAAGGTAGATTCTAGAAGGGCTTCACCCACGCTCCCCCCTACGGGGCGTGGGTTGATCCACGTGGTCTGGAACCCTTTCGTGGGTCACTACCTTTCTGCCCAAAGGGTCTTTTCCCCAAGGACTCAAGGTTGGTCCTTGGCGTTTAGGCCATGACCTCCTAACCCCAAACCATTAATTTTAAGGTATCTTTAAGGCTCTAATTCTTACGCCAAGCTTTAACTTAGCCTACTTAGTTTTAGGTTAGCTACTAGTTTAGTCTAATATTTTCCGGAATGTTACATTATCTCTCCTTTGGGAACATTCATACTCGAATGATGATCTAGACACCTTGTCACGCCCCAGATTCAAGGGCGCAACTAGCTCCTAATGCCAAAACTCAAGCTCGAGCCGACCCTGCTTAACCATTTGCTACTAGCGCATGGCAGCCACAAACACTCAAGAAAACAAACAAGTATATCTCAGCTTAAAATTAAGCCCTCGGCCGGCCAAGCCCCTGTAACCAGATCCATAAAAGAAACAGCTACTCCCATGAGTTCATATGAATAAATATCCAAGTACCACATAAGTCCTGATTGGGCCGTCGAGGCCACCATGATCTCTATACCAACACTGAAAGCAGGTATATCAAGACAATGCATCATACAACTAACAAGCTTCAGCAAACCAACAAACTAGGCCAGCATGGCCGTAACATAGCTATAAACCCCACACACTAGTCTGCAAGCCTCTAAGAGTATTAGAGATTAGCGGGATAGGGCCCCAGCCTACCCATAAAGATATATATAACAAAAGGTAACAAACCTCCCAACTCTAGCAGCTCCGGAGGAAATAGGCTGGCCAACTGGATAAAAGTCAATCCTACTGCTGAGGAGGTCTACTCGGTCGTCTGTCAGGACCTGAATGCATGAATGCAGCGCCCCCAAGGCAATGGGGCGTCAGTACAAAATAATGTACAGAGTATGAAAGGCAAAAAACTATGATGAGGTATCCTGATAAACTAGAATAATCTGATAAATAAATCAAGTATAAGATAACTGTACTGACTTGCTCTTAAATCTAAACTTATCAAAAATAATAAAACAACAACCTAACCAAGCCCCCATAAGCTTGGCAGGTACAACCAGCACACAAGACCACCTACTCAGGCCCCCTTAAGCCCGGAAGGTGCCGATCAGCCTATATACCCCTATTAGTAGTCCCGTAGCC
>JAJOOB010024122.1:0-16867 GCA_029582485.1 Solanum tarapatanum | reverse complement strand
TCGTATTTGTACAAGCTAGGATTACTTGTGATAATAACCCTGTGTTATGCCATCATTATTGAGCTACTAGAAAGTAAATAAGCGATTGAATTCATTTTTTAAGGTTGTATATCCTCGTGTACGAGTTGAAGACTTTGATACGCTGGTTTGTCTACGATTTGAACTCGTGAAGTTGTGTTGGACTGTTTTTGTGCTAAAGAACTGAGGTTTGTGTATAAACCTATACTTGTATTTTTCTTTACCTGCTGGTTATCTGAAAGTTATCTTGGTACCTTGGTTACATCTTATCACTTTGCATTGTCGTATTGGTATTCTTTAATACATTAAAGACGCTTATGTAATTCGCCCACTTGTACGGATTTTCTGATCATTTGGCACTCTTGTTGGGACCTTGTCCTTCTTGTGGCTGTGACTTCGTCACTCTTGGCATGCCTCTTGGTTCGGATCATTTGCCATCTTGACTCTGGATTTTTAGTTCGTTTAAAGAATGGAAGTTGTCCATTTTAAGTATGAACTAGGAAGCCATTTTTAATATGGTTCTTGGTTCTCTTGATTATTGGGTTTTGACCCTTCTTGATATAGGGCATTGATCATTCTTGATACCTTCTCGTGTTTAGTGTGATGACATGGTGTATATATTGGGTGAGCCTTGTTGTTGAATCTCTTGAAAAGTTATGCTATGAACATTCTTGACATTTGGTCCTTTAAATATTGAACTTGATACTCCTTGTATATTGTTTACTTGATTTATTGATTTTGTTTTGATCGTGCTACCCTTGACTTGAGATTGATAACTTGTCGAATTTAAGGGCTCCAAACCTATAATTTACACCACTAAGCTATATGCTTAGCGATAGTTGTTTCTATCGTGGGGGCTGTTCGCGATGATGCTTGAAGCTGGCCATTGGAGATGCAGATTTTGAAAGCCTTAAGGAAGATCACATTTGCATATAGGCATCTATATTTTGTATAAACCTTGGGACTTGTACATGATCTTTGTGCTGTATATTTACATGAGATTTTGAGGGCTGATTTGGTCATGTCACCATGGGTTGTAATATAAGTATGGTTATACATTTTTATCTTTTTGGGGTGTGTAAACCCAAGTTTTGTAATATACTGATTTTGCTATATGTCTTGAAAGTTGTGTGAAGCATGAGTTGGCTGATTTCGGTACTCGGAAGTGTAATATTCTTGTTATTTCACCCTCGAGTGTGAGGTTAATATATGCATGAAGATCTGGTCGGTTAATTGCCAAAATTGTTTTTTTTTAAGTTCGTTATGAATCTAATCCCTCTACTAGATTAAAATCAGTATGCCTCATTAATTGGTTTTGAATGTCGCGAGTATTTAATTAGATTTCGTGTTTAAGTAGTGGTACCATTTTGAAAGGGTTGCTACATAAAGACCAAGAACAAGCAGAATAAATCTGGAAAGGGAAGGATCAAGTTTCTTAGGGATTGAAGTTTGGTTTCTAGGTAGGTGATGGTTTGATTTCCTGTTTGTGTGATATATGCCAATTGATTGCTACATTTTATGCATGCGTGAATGTGAATAGGGAATGTGAATCAATCAAATGAAATAATGATATGTGACACAATACATGCCATGAACCTGTTACTTGATTGTATGATTATTGAGAATATACTTATGATTGTGATTGTGGTGTGTTGAATGGATCAGTTGCCACGTTCCGTCATAACTAACTGAGATCGGTTTCCACGTTTAGGCATAAATATGGGATCGGTTGCCACGTTCTGGCATAATTATGGGATTGGTTGCCACGTTTTGGCATAATCATTGGATCGGTTGCCACGTTTCGGCATGCTAACTGTTTGGGTTTGGGTTCCATGAGAGGACCATTGAATTGGGTTCCGTGAGAGGACCATTGAATTGGGTTCCATGAAAATCGTGAAGTTGTTCATTGTTCGTATATGTTGATGTTATTGTATATGTTTGATAGGTGCATGTGATTATATTATTGTATTGACTAATGTATGTTACACTTCATGGGATAGCCGCGTGATCCTACTAGTACACTGTGGTTGTTTACTGATACTACACGTGCTCTTTCTTTGTTGAGTACAAGGCATGTTCAGGTGGCTATTGATAGACCTCAGCTAGGTGACTATTAAGAGTGATCAAATTCAAGGGTGAGCTAGTTTTTTCAGGCTGCCATGGATCTTTCTTATTTAAGTCCACTCTTTTTGGACTCAAACTAATTGTTTAAGGTGTTGTTTAGTTTCGGAGGTTGTACCCGTTGTTCTTAGACTTGTCTTTAGTAGAGTTTTGGTACATTGACTTTCAGGTTCTAGGGGTTGTTCTTCCTCATTAGTTTGATTAGTTTGGCTAGTTTGTTTAAACCTTTGGAGTTTATGGGAATTTCGTATTTCATTTAGTCATTTAGACCTGCTTCCGTATCTTTAAATGCATAGTTTTTGGTTAAGTTTTTTAGTCTGGGCTGTAGTAATAGTTCTTCCATCGGAGGGTTAGTGTGAGTGCCAATCACGATTGTTTGGTCCTGACATATTGACTTAAATTTAGAAGAGTTGAGAATTTTAAAGAAATTATTAAGTGACCACCTCCCTCTAATTAATTTATTAATTTTTTTGATATAAAGGTAACTTTGTATTCACAAAAAATATTCATCCCATTGTGTGATGGGCACATGGCCCCCATAAGTTAATCAGATTACAAGTTTCCTAAGAACTCAACTATTTATACCACCTCCCCCACCAAATCTTGTTTACACCAAAAAAAATAAAAGACTAATATAATTTGTTTTAATCTTCTGAAAATTAATTTTCTGTTTGAAAACATTAATTTATTAATGTCTGGACACACTTATTTTCTTCTTTCCATAGAAGATGTTAAGTCAAGTGATACTCAAGCATTTTTGCTTGAAATGTTCTCTAAAGCAACAAGTGCTCCTTGCTATCTATCTTCAGTGGATTGAGATTAAAGCAAACAAAAAATTAATGTCTTGAAGAAGAAGTATACGCTTATGTTAAGGTTAATTTCAAATAGGTAAATTTGAGATATAGTATAAAAGGGTAGTCACTATTTGATTTGAATTTTACTTCTTAAAATAGGTGTTGGTGAATTAGGGTGCTTGTAAAGAGTAAATTGTTGATTAAAGTTGAACTTTTCTTGGGTATTCCTGCTGATTGGGCAGATTTAATATTGAGTTAAGGTAAGTTGAAAAATTGAAGAATGGTTGTTAAAAATCTGATTAGTTTGGGCATAAGGGGAAAGTATTGATATGAATTGTTGGATAAACATACATGTTATTGATGAACATATACATTGTTTTTAGATGATTGTGTTGGACTAATTAGGTGTCTATGTGATGTTGGAAGCGAGTGGTTGACTATGTGAGAGCCACATCGATCTACACGATGTAATTGTTGGAGACTTGCGATATTATGATTAGCTAGGAAGGTACCAATGGTATGCAAAGCTACTCCCTTGGCCTTTAAGACTATGGTTGAATCATCTCAATATGTACGTAGTTTTGACACCATTTTTACGTGTGATTAATGAAAGATTCAAGTTTATCAAGAGAATGATGTTAGATATGTCTATTCGATAGTCCACTTGTATAAGTTGAATTGTATAAAGTTTATATGAATTACCTGGAGAGATAGTGGGTACCCCGTGAAATTACTCCTCAGTTCTCACGACCTTTAATAGTTTAATCTTATCATGTATTCTACTCCGGACTTCAGATATCTGGACTACTCTTGGATTTAGTCAGGTCCGAAGCATAGTTGATGAGATTAAGCAGATCATCAAAGCCAGTTTAAGTCGAACAAGTGAACGAGCAAAGAGAGCAAAAGCTGAAGACTTTTATTCCTATGAAAGGATTGCTCAAGGAGTAAAATGAGCAAGAAAATAAGTGTAAGACCAAGTATGTTTAACATAAGATTGTTTCTCAAGAATGAGTGGTACATCCGTTCATCATTAAACATGTCATTTAATGATCAGGCTTTATCATTTTGAAATCTTTATAGGCTAGTTAAATATTGGGTATAACAATAAAAGCATTCAAGGCAGATTTGTTGCCCCTTTTTGATGAGCTCTCATCATATTTAATGCCTATGTTGGTAAGCAATAGGACAAGGGTAGGTGTAACGTGTTCATACTTTAACTTCATTTCATTACCTTTACTCAGAGGCTCTGTCAAGGCTCATTATATATTGTAACGATCTGTTTCTGTCGTTATAGAAATAACAACAGAGGAAAATTTGGGACCGGAAAACTTTTTCGTAGTATTTGGATTTTCCCAACCTAGTCTAGATTTGGATGAAATTGGAGTTTTTAAGGTGTAGGGAAATATGGTAACAACCGGATGAGTTAATTGTGATTTTGATTACATGCGTAGTTAGATAACTCGTTAAAGAACCCGTACGACTCTACAAAATTGAATTTCGGCTAGTAGAACTCCCGGAATCGATCTTAGCGTAAAAGGTATTTTCTGTGTCGTGGATTAGAGGTGTGTTGTGAAATGGAGATTTTGGAATTATTAAAATAGCTCACTAGTTCCTTGTAAACCACTTTAGCGGGATTGGTGTCGCTCTGGCGGGGCCGCTACAACGGGGTGAGAGCCACTGTGGCGGGTTTGACGCGACTTAAAGGTAAATAAACCCCTAAACGACCTTATTTGGCACTTTTTGATTTTTAGAGCTAAGGAACGAACTCCAGGCGACTCCTATTCATTTTTCACCATTCTTGAGGCTAAAGGTAAGTTTTTCACTCCCAAATCCGTAGAACGTAATAGAATGGGTGAATATTGATGGGGGAGGGTTTTGTTATAGATTCTATGGTGGAAACAACCCTAATTTGGATAATTGGGATCATGGGTTTGATCTAGGGTTCATAGAATTGTTAGTAATTTAGGTAATTATCGATCGTTTATTAATTCTTGTATTATATTGATTATTTGTTGACCAAGAACAAGAGGAACGAATCCGAAAAGGGAAGGATCAAGTTTCTTAGGGTTTCAAGCTAGTTTCGAGGTAGGTGATGGTTGTAATTTTATGATTGTGTGATGTATGTTTGTTCTTGTTTCATTATGATACTTGCATGTATGCAAATATTGCATTGTTGATCACACTTATTGTAAATGAGATAGATGAATGATGATTGCAATGAAATCATGACTTAAATGTATGATCTTGAGGATATACTTGTTGTTGTGGTGTGTTGAATGGATTGGTTGCCACGTTTCGGCATAACTAACTTGGATCGATTGCCACGTTCCGACATAATTATGGGATTGGTTGCCACATTCAGGCGTAAACATTGGATCGGGTACCACATTCCGGTATGCTAACTGTTTGAGTTTGGGTTCCATGAGAGGATCAACAACTTGTTATAATTGTGTATATTGTTGAGCATGTGATAATCGATATTGTATATGTTCGGTATTTTGCATGTTTATAATGTTGTATTGATTTGCTTATGTTGCACCTAGTGGGATAGTCGCATGATCCTACCAGTATACTGTGGTTGTGTACTGATACTGCACTTGCTCTTATTTTTGTTGAGTACAGGGCATCTTCAAGCGGCTACTGACATACCTCGCTTAGGAGATCAATGATCTTTCGAATTCAAGGGTGAGCCAATTCTTTCGGGCTACCATGAGTTCTCTTTCATCTATGTCCACCATTTCTGGACTTAGACTATGTTCTAGTTAGTTGATTAGTTCATTAGATTGGGGTTGCATCCCTTATTGTTTAGACTTATTGAACTTTAGATGTTTTGGTACATTGACTTTCAGGTTCTAGGTTATTTCTTCCGCATTGTTTAGTTCGTTGTTAGACTTTTGTTGGAGTTTATGGGAACTCCCTATTTATTTCCTTAGTATTTAACTTGCTTCCGTAACTTAAATGCCTTAATTTTGGTTAAGTTACTTGGGTTTGGTTGGAGTAGTGGTTCTCCCACCGGAGAGTTAGTGTGGGTGCCAATCACGATGGTTGGGGTCGTGACAAATTTGGTATCAGAGCCTAGGCTCATTGATCTCGATGTACCAAAACCAGTCTAGTAAAGTCTCGCGGAACGGTATAGGGATACCTTTACTTTTCTTCGAGAGGCTGTAGGACTTTAGGAAATCTCTTTGTTTTCTCTTGTCTCTTTTCGTGCTATGACTTGATTCCAATTGGTATCTGACGATTCAAATTTAGATCTAACCTCTTTCACTCTTTTGTCCACAGATGGTTAATACTAGATTCAACGGCGTTAGGCCTGTAGCTCCCGTCAATACTCTAGCTGAGGAATCTGCAGTGAGAGGTCACGGTCAAGGCAGTGGTAGGGGAAGAGCTAAGGGTAGAGGCCGTGGAAGAGTAGCGCCTACTGGAAATGGAGCTCTTGTTGAGAATGCTCATGTGAATGAGACTCTTCCTGCGCATCATGAAGAGATTCAAGAGGAGATTATTGATATTGAGAATGTTGAGGATGTGGGACAAGAGGAAGAGGTGCAGGCATAGACTACTGATGTTCCTCCCATAGACCCAGTGTTAGCTTGACGTTCAACAGATCATGTCATTCTTGAAGGGGTTGGTTGGTCCTGGAGTGGTTCCTTTTGCTCAAGCAACTCAAGCTCCTACTAATCTTCCTGTCGCTAGCACTGCGCCCAAGACGGGTGGAATGGGAAGTAATGATGTTTTCTTCCATCCTTTCTTGGGTTCTATTATGACTGGTAATGAGCATGAAATGTTGACTAAGTTTCTGAAGTTAAAGCCTCATGTGTTTCTTGGTTCTGAGAATGAGGATGCTTATAAGTTCATTTTAGATTGCTATGAGAGGCTTCATAAGTTGGGAATTGTCCATCAACATGGGGTTGAGTTTGTGTCCTTTCAACTTCAAGGTAAGGCTAAGTAGTGGTGGAGAGCTTATATGGAATGCAGATCTTCTACTTTACCTCCACTTACTTAGACCCAATTTCATGCTCTGTTTCTAGAGAAGTATATGCCTAGGACTTTGACGGATTGTAAGAAGGATGAGTTCATGGCTTTGGAGCAAGGTGGTATGACTGTGGCTGCTTATGAGGCCAAGTTCCATTCTTTGTCTAGATATGCTACTCAATTGGTGACGACTGAGGAAGAGAGAATCTAGTTATTTATTAGGGGGCTAAACTCTGAGTTGCAAGTATTATCTGTTCATATGACTTCTGCAGAGGGGAGCTTTAATGAGGTGACAGACTATTTTAAGAAAGTGGAGGGCGTGAGGCGAGACGGTCAAGCTAAGGCACGGGCAAAAAGGGCCAAGAACTCGGGTAACTTTCAAGGTTCTTATTCCAAGGGGTCCGGATTGCCGAAGCTTGCAGCCAATCCAATTCAGTCCGCTATGCCCGCCTCTACAAGTAGTTACTTAGAAACTCCATCTCATAATTTTCAGGATAGCCAGGGAGTCACGCGTTCGACGACCGACAGACCATCTTTTGATCATACTTGTTACAACTGTGGAGAACCTGGCAATATGAGGAGAGATTGTCCCCACCCACGTGTGTTTGAGTCCACGCAACAACACACTAGAGCAGTGGCACCCGCGGGAAATGGTAATAATGGTAGAGGGCGTCCATAAGGTGGGCGAGAAGGTAACTAGTGAGGTCTTGGAGGTAGAGGAAATTGTAATATAGGCAGGGGTAACACATAACGAGATAGGGAAATGGCTCGTCAAGATGATAGGGCTCAGTTTTATGCCTTTCCAGGTAAGAATGAGGTAGAGGCGTCTGATGCGGTGATCACCTGTACTATTTTTGTCTGTGATCGGATGGCTAATGTGTTATTTGATCCGGGTTCTACTTATTCTTATGTATCTGTGCAATTTACCTCAGAGTTTGATATGATTTTTTGATATACTTGATGCCTCTATCCATGCTTCTACCCCAGTTGGAGAGTCAGTCATAGTTACCCATGTCTATCGTGCTTGTCTTATTTTGTTTATGACTTTTCAGACTTGGGCTGATTTGGTGATTTTGGATATGACTGACTTTGATATAATCTTAGGCATGACTTGGTTGTCCCCCTATTATGCCATGCGTAATTGTAATACTAAGTCTGTAACTGTAGAAATTTTGGGAAGGGAAAAGTTAGAGTGGGAAGAGGTGTACTAGTCTAAGCAAGCTAAGATTATATCCTCCATTCGGGCTAGTAAATTAGTAGAGCAGGATTGTTTGGCTTATTTGGCTCATATTAGGGATATTGAGATTGAGGCTCCATCCATTGAGTCTATTCATGTGGTGTCAAAATTTAGAGAAGTGTTTCCTAGTGACTTGCTTGGTATGGCTTCGGATAAAGCTATAGATTTTTTCATTGATTTAGAGCCTGGTACTCGTCCCATTTCTATCCCTCCATATCGCATGGCTCCTGCAGAATTAAGAGAGTTTAAGGCTCAAATCTAAGAGATTCTTGATAAAGGATTTATTCGTCTTAGTGCTTCCCCATGGGGTGCTCCTGTTTTATTTGTTAAGAAAAAGGATGGTAGTATGAGAATGTGTATAGATTACCGGTAATTGAATAGGGTCACTATTCGAAAAAAGTACCCTTTGCCTCGAATAGATGATCTTTTTGACCGATTGCAAGGTGTATCAATTTTCTCTAAGATTGATTTAAGATCCGGTTAACATCAATTAAAAATTAGGCTTGAGGATGTGCCCAAAACGACGTTTAGAACTCGCTATGGGAACTATGAGTTTTTGGCTATGTCGTTTGGTTTGACCAATGCGCCTGCAACTTTCATGAGTTTAATGAATGGGGTGTTCAAGCGATTTCTTGATTCTTTCGTCATAGTCTTTATTGATGATATTTTGGTCTATTTGAAAAGTGAGGAGGGGCATGCCGACCATCTTCATATTGTTTTGTATGTTCTTGGGAAGCAAAAGTTATATGCAAAATTTTCTAAGTGTGAATTTTGGTTGACTTATGTGGAATTTTTAGGACATGTAGTTTCAAAAAAAGGGGTAATGGTAGATCCTCAAAAGATTGAGGCGGTTAAGAATTGGGTTCTACCAAGTTCTATGACTGAAATTAAGAGTTTTGTGGGGCTCGCTAGCTATGTTGATTTATGAAGAACTTTGCTTCTATTGCCACTAACTTGACTAATTTGACCAAAAAAGAGATACTATTTGAATGGACTGAAAAATGTGAGGAGAGCTTCCAAAGACTCAAGACTCTTTTGACCACCGCGCCTATGTTAGCTTTACCGATTGAAGGTAAAGATTTCACTATTTATTGTGATGCTTCACATTCTGGTTTGGGTGCTATGTTGATGCAGGATAAGAATGTTATAGCTTATGCCTCGCGTCAACTGAAGGTGCATGAGAGGAATTATCCAACATATGATTTGGAGTTGGCAGCGGTAGTGTTTGCTCTTAAGATTTGGCGGCATTACCTATATGGGGTCAAATGTGAGGTATTTACTAATCATCGTAGTTTGCAGCATGTGTTCACTCAAAAGGATCAGAATTTAAGACAGCGAAGGTGGATGGAGTTACTTAAAGATTATGATGTCACCATTCAATACCATCTGGGTAAGGCTAATGTAGTGGCAGACGCTTTGTGTCGGAAAGCGGTGAGTATGGGTAGTTTAGCTTGCTTGAGTGTAACCAAGCGACCTTTGGCTAAGGAAATTCAGACCTTAGCATGCAGTTGGGCATCTCAGAAAGAGGTTGGGTGTTAGCTACCATTGAAGTGAGGGCCACATTCATTGATGAGATCAAGGCCAAACAATTTGAAGATGAAAATTTGGAGGAGCTTAGAAAGAAGACCGCGATTGGTAAGGCACAAGAGACCATTCTTGATGGGAATGTTGTGCTCACTTTTAAAGGGAGAATATGTGTCCCTAGAATAGAAGACTTGATTGAGAAATTATTGGTAGAGTCTCATGGTTCGTGATATTTTATCCATCCGGGTGTGACAAAAATGTACCGAGATTTGAAGCGAATTTATTAGTGGACAGGCATGAAGAAGCATATAGCGGAGTTTGTGGTGAAGTGTCAAAATTTTCAACAACTGAAGTATGAACATCAACGGCCTGCAGGTTTGCTTCAAAGAATGCCAATCCCAGGATGGAAGTGGGAAAAAATAGCCATGAATTTTGTGGTTGGTGTTCCCAAAACTTTGGGAAAGTTTGATTTTATTTGGGTAGTGGTTGATAGATTGACCAAGTCAGCCCATTTTATTCCGGTAAGAACAGATTATAATGCTGAACAATTGGCTAAAGTTTATGTGAAAGAGATAGTGAGGTTACATGGGGCGCCCCTTTCTATCATCTCAGACCGTGGTACTCAATTCACATCCATGTTTTGGAGGAAATTACATGATGAATTGGGCACACAACTCACTTTTAGTACAACCTTTCATGCACAGACGGATGGACAGTCAGAGAGGACTATTCAAGTATTAGAAGACATGTTGAGGACATGTGTGCTTGATTTTGGAGGGCATTAGGATAAGTTCTTACCTTTCTGTGAATTTTCTTATAATAATAGTTATCACTCCAACATAGATATGACACCATTTGAGGCACTCTATGGGAGGGGATGTAGATCACCCATAGGATGGTTTGAGGCTGGCGATGTGTAACCTTTGTGGGTTGATTTAGTGAAGGATGCTCAAGATAAGGTGAGGAGTATTCAAACTAAACTTTTAGCAGCCCAAAGTAGACAAAAGAAGTATGCGGATCATAAGGTAAGAGATATGGCTTTTCAAACCGGTGAAAATATTCTTCTTAAGGTATCACCCATGAAAGGGGTGATGAGATTTGGCAAGAAAGGTAAGCTAAGTCCTAGGTACATTGGTCCATTTGAGATCCTTGAATGTGTGGGACCGATAGCGTATAGATTGGCTTTACCTCCTAATTTATCAGGAGTTCATCCGGTATTTCATGTGTCCATGTTGAAGAGATATCATGGTGATGGGGATTATATCATAAAGTGGGACTCAATTGTGTTAGACAAGGACCTCCAATATGAGGAGTAACCAATTGCAATTCTTGATCGTGATGTGCGTAAGTTGAGGACCAAGGAGATTAAGTCCGTGAAAGTTCAATGGAAGCATCGTCCAGTTGAGGAAGCTACTTGGGAACCGAGAGAGACATGTGAGACAAGTATCCCCAATTGTTCGTCGATTCAGGTACTACTTCATTCTTTCCTTAGCTTATTTTTCCTAAGTTTTGTCACTTGGGGACGAGCAATGGGTAAATTGGTATCTATTGTAACGACCTATTTCCGTCGTTATAGAAATGCCAACGGGGGAAAATTTGGGATTGGAAAACTTTTTCGTAGTATTTGGATTTTCCCAACCTAGTCCGGATTTGGATGAAATCAGAGTCTTTAAGGTGTAGGGAAATCTGGTAACAACCGGGTTAGTTAATTGTGATTTTTATTACATGAGTAGTTAGATAACTCATTAAAGAACCCGTACAACTTTACAGAATTGAATTTGGGCGAGTAGAACTGCTGGAATCGATCTTAGCATGAAGGGTATTTTCTGAGAGTCATGGGTTAGATGTGTGTTGTGAAATAGGGATTTTGGAATTATTAAAATAGCTCACTAGTTTCGTGCAAGTCGCTTTAGCGGGATTAGTGTCGCTCTGGTGGGGCCGCTACAACTGGGTGAGAGCCGCTGTGGCGGGTTCGACGCGACTTAAAAGTCATAAATAAACCCCTAAACGATCTTATTTGACACTTTTCAATATTTAGAGCTAAGGAACAACCTCAGGCGACTCCTACTCATTTTTCACCATTCTTGGGGCTAAAGGTAAGCTTTTCACTCCCCGAATCCATTTTCTAATTCGTAGAACGTAATAGAATGGGTGAATATTGATGGGGAGGATTTTGTTATAGATTATATGGTGGAAACAACCCTAATTTGGATAATTGGGATCATGAGTTTGATCTAGGGTTCATAGAATTGTTAGTAATTCGGGTATTTGGCGATTGTTTAATGATTCCCGTATTATATTAATTGTTGTAGACCAAGAACAAGCGGAACGAATCCTGAATGGAAGGATCAAGTTTCTTACGATTTCAAGCTTGTTTGGAGGTAGGTGATGGTTGTGATTCTATGATTGTGTGATGTATGTTTGTTCTTGCGTCATTATGATACTTGCATGTATGCGAATGTTGCATTGTTAATCACACTTGATGTAAATGAGATAGATGAACGATGATTGTCATGAAATCATGAATTAAATGTATGATCTTGAGGATATACTTGTGATTGTGATTGTGGTGTGTTGAATGGATCGGTTTCCATGTTCCAGCATAACTAACTTGGATCGGTTGCCACGTTCCGACATAATTATGGGATTGGTTGCCACATTCCGACATAAACATTGGATCGGGTACCACGTTCCGACATAATTATGGGATTGGTTGCCACATTGCGGCATAAACATTGGATCGGGTACCACGTTCCAGTATGCTAACTGTTTGGGTTTGGGTTCGGGTTCCATGAGAGGACCAACGACCTATTATAATTATGTATGTTGTTGAGCATGTGATAATCGCTATTGTATATGTTCGGTATTTTGCATGTTTATAATGTTGTATTGACTTGCTTATATTACACTTAGTGGGATAGCTGTGTGATCCTACCAGTACAATGTGGTTGTGTACTGATACTGCACTTGCTCTTATTTTTGTTGAGTACAAGATATCTTCAAGCGGCTATTGACAGACCTTGCTTAGGAGATCAGTGATAGTTCGAATTCAAAGGTGAGCCAATTCTTCCCGGCTGCCATGGTTTCTCTTTCGTCTATGTCCACCATTTCCGGTCTTAGACTATGTTCTAGTTAGTTGATTAGTTCATTAGATTGGGGTTGCATCTCTTCTTGTTTAGACTTATTGAACTTTAGATGTTTTGGTACATTGACTTTCAGGTTCTAGGTTATTTCTTCCACATTGTTTAGTTCGTTGTTAGACTTTTGTTGGAGTTTATGGGAACTCCCTATTTATTTCCTTAGTATTTAACTTGCTTCCGTAACTTAAATGCCTTAGTTTCGGTTTAGTTGAGTTTTGGTTTAGTTGCTTGGGTTTGGTTGTAGTAGTGGTTCTCCCACCGGAGAGTTAGTGTGGGTGCCAATCACGACGGTCGGGGTCGTGACATATATATATATATATATATATATATATATATTTGTGTTGCACATGTTTACCAAATTCAAAAATATATGTTATAGTAAATAGTATTGCTTATTTAAGTGAAGATTTGAATACTAAGCTTAGCAAAAAAAATACTATTACAGATTCTTTTGTGAATGTTCAATGTGGATCGTCATCTATATCTCTTATTCACGCAAATCTATGAAGATGGTCAATGAAAAAAATTATTATCTAAATGCAATTATGTATATATTTATTTCAATTTGATGAGGTTCAATCATGTAATTAGTCTTATCTCACTAATATTACCTTATAGACAATATTTGTTTTGTATTTTTGTTGTCATCTAACCAGATGTGCTTTGCATGTGTATTGTACATTAAATTGTTTAGATGTCATATGAACATGTGAAGAGAACAACTACATTTTATATATTCACATATTTTCACATTTGTTGTGAGTTTTTGTTTAAAAGGAACTCGAAACATTTTAAAATAATATATTTTGAAGATAGAAGATCTCGTTTACTTAATAATACATTTGTGACATATATAATACATTAATTTAAATACAAATACCTACCCAAATATAAATAAACATTTCCATTAGTGAAAATATTTATCTCATAAAATTAGCTATTAAATAAATAATAAAAATTAAACTGATACAAACTTCAACTAGCATTGTTACAAGCCATATGAACTTTTATTCGTCTAAAATACTGAACTTGAGAGTCTAAATCACGTAAGTAACATTGATAAATAAATTCATTTTTTTGTCTTGAGCATCAAAAACAAATCGCGACAAGTCTCTAAATTTTGGAGAAAAGATATTTAGAAGCATATATCTAAGTCACAAGAGAAATTGTTAACAAAAACCAATAAATTTAGACTGCATCATGTTAACTTCATATATTGGAACATTACATACTAATGTATATATTAAGCAAAAAAATAATTATTATATCATTAAAATTATTTTATTTTCCTCAAGTACTCGAGGTTATGGAATATATCCTCTTAGGACAGAACGACTTACTTCATCAGAATAGTGGTTCCGCATATTTGCTAAACTTTGAACTCACTGAACGCCAATAAATTACACAAAAAAAAAATTAAAATGCAAGAAGAAGATGAGTAGAAGATTAGAAAAAATTGTGATTGGATAATGAGAGGAAGTTCCTCTATTTATAGTCAACAAAGGGTAGTATGAACAAATATATTTTGTGTCTTTTCTGAAAAATTCTGACCTTTTCGAGAAGTCACAACACTTTGGAAAAGTCACAACTTATTGAAAGAGTGTTAACTCTTTGGAAACGTCACAACTTATTGAAAAAGTCACAACTATTTGGAAAATTCGAACTCATCGAAAAATGACAACCCTTTGAAAAAGTCACAACTTATCAGCAAAGTCACAACTCATCAAAAAAGTCACAGCCTAAGTTAGGTATAATATAGTAATTTAACATTCAAGTTAGGAGTTCATGCTTTTAAGGTAATTAGTTTTGATGCACGTGCATTGCACATGAATATTAAACCATATACTACACTATTTTTAAAAATTATGTGAACATTATTAAAGAAAAAATAAGTAAACAATTATAAAATGAATGATAAAGTATAAGTTCCTATAAATAGTGGATGTAAACTTTGTTATGATTACTTCTGAAAGTTAGTCACTCTTAATATCTCTTAGTTGCACCTTTAAATATACTTTATACTCCCTCCCACATAGTGCATTACTTAGTTATTAATATATTTTTGGAGTTCTTAATTATAATATAATATAATATCAATAAATATTGATATAAAATATAGAAGATATAGTAAATTGGATGCTTTTAGTTGAAGTATCATAGTATCAAAAATGATCTTTGGCGGCAATTAATTAGCAATTGCCGCTAAATATGTATTTTTATTGGCAATTAGTGCTCTTTGTATATGTCCCTAAATTCTTTAGCGACATTGGATATAATGACATTTAACTAATGCCGGTAAAGACTTTAGCACTCTTTATTAATGTATCTATTTATTGCCGCTAAAAGTTGTTTTTGTTGTGGTGTATTATATTAATTTAACATTCATGTTAGGGAGTGTTCAAATTTCATTGAACTTTGAGATCACCAACGTCTATAAATCAAACTTGAGTTTTTAAGAAGAGAAAAGTAGAAAAGATTAAAAATTCTTAGTTTAAAATGTGAGGAGACCTCTCTATTCATAGTTAACATAATATAATATGAGAATGTGCATATAATATAATATATAGTGTCTTCTTTTAATATAATATAATATAATATAAATGATTAAATATAATATAAAATATAGAAGATATACTAAATTGGGTGTTTAAGAAGAAGAAGAACAATGGAAAATTTGAAAAATTGTAGTTAAAAAAATTGAGAAAATCTCTCTGTTTAGAGCCAACAAAGGGTAGTGTATGAAACAAATGCTTATTGTTCCTTATTTAAAAAAGCCACTATCCTTTAGAAAAGTCACAACCATTCAAAAAGGTCACAACTCATCAGAAAAGTCATAACTCTTTGGAAAAATCACAACCTTTCGAAAAGGTCACAATTTTTCAGAAAAGTAACAATTCTTCGGAAAAGTTGCAACCTTGTAGAAAAGTCACAACCCTTCGTAAAGGTCACAACTCATCGAAAAAGTTATAACTCTTAGAAAATGTCACAACCCTTCAATGTGAAAATGTGTCTTCTTTTAATATAATATATTATATAATATAATATAATATAAATATAATACAATATAAAATATAGAAGATATACTAAATTTGATGTTTTAAGCTGGGGGTATTATAATAGTTTAACATTTAAGTTAGGTAGTTCATTCTTTTAAGGTAGTATAGATATAGTTAAAAAATATATAGATATAGATTTGTCTAATTTTAATTTGATATAAAATTTTAAAAACTAAAGAAGACTTTTAATTTAAGGATATGTAGAATATACAAAAAAGTTTTTTAACTTTGAGGTCTTAAAGATGTTCCTCCACCCCCAACAAAAAATAGCATTCTATATTGAACTGAATAAAAATAAAAGTAGAACAAATAAATTAGAAACATGGACTACTTGTTAAATCTAGTTTGGACTCTTCAAACAAGTTTTTGATCTAATCTTTTTTCTCCAACAATTTCTGACTTTTCACAGCTAGAACATGAAGTTGTAGTTTTTGCAATACAAAATTCATTGAACTTCTTGTCAAGTAGAAGTTGCTGCAAAAGTATATTTATGGCTATGAAAGTGAGTACATATTAATTATCTAAATAGTCTTCTCATTTGGAGTTGAGTTATTCCTTTCTCCTTGTTGCATCAATTTTGTTGATCTATCTAATTTAACCACAAAAAATATTGTAATGGCATAATTGAACAACTCTCACAATCTTGCTTATTTTGAGAAGAAAAATAGAAAACTTACAAAATTTGTAGTTTTAAAGTTGGAGAAAACCCCTCTATTTATAGACAACAAATGTTAGTATGAAAAGGTACTTATCGTGCCTTATCAAATAAGTCAGAACTTTCAGAAAAATCACAAGTTGTCAGAAATGTCATAAGTTTTCGAAAAAGTCATTACCCATCAATGTGAAAGAGTGCCAAGTTTTAATATAATATAGAATAAATAAATAAAATATGAAATATAGAATATATACTAAATTTAGTGTTTTAAGTTGGGGTATTATAGTAATTTAACATTCAAGTTAGAGAGTTCATGCTTTTAAGGTAGTATATATATATATATATATATA
>JAJOOB010024121.1:0-18093 GCA_029582485.1 Solanum tarapatanum | reverse complement strand
TGGAAACATCATTAGGTTAAAGACATATATTTCAAAGATGAGCTTGTGGTTTACTTTTCTTTTGTATGTTGTATCAATAATAAGAGGTACATTCAAAATTTTACCAAAATATCAATCCTAATAATAAAAAATATTTTGTTCGGATAAATCTGCAGCGTGAAAAAATAGTTAGATTCTACTAATTTTCTTTCCATTTGTATCTACCTAAAATTGTGTGTTAGATATTATTGAATTTGTTAGTTAAATTTGCAATTATTGTTACCGTGAAATGATTTTTTATGAACCTGCCTTTTTTGTTCTAGTACTAATATGTGACTTGATTTTGAAGATGCGTGAAAATTAATTATGAAATAGTTATGGCACCATTGGTTGCGGAGATTGACTAATTTTTAATTCGTAGTTCATTTGATTTAATGGTAAAATATGTAATTAAAATATCTTAATCTTTATTAGTCTTTTAGGTAAGTGATAAATTTATTCAACAAGAGATCATTTTCTTTGTTTGATTGACTTTAAATATATAACTAATGTACCTACGAATTAAAATTATGTAAAAAAAACTATAATTTATTTCAATAAAGAGCATTGTAGTACAACTAGAATTTTCACAGACAAAACTATGATGTTTCTCCTAGCTTGACTACTGGATCAATAATCCTGTAATATGCAATCTCCATAGAAATTTTCATTACCAAGACTACTTTTAAGCTTCCATTGCCTTCAAAATTTTGATTAAGTTTAACCACTTTTGATACTGCAAAAGAAAAAGGCTGGATAAAGTTGATAATCAATTTATTAGAACATTTCATTAATTCATACTTGGAAAAATTTAAATTAACCTCTACCGTCAATTGGTCACAGTCTGAAAGAAACTTTTTGTGAAGTTCATGAGGTTCTTCGATAGTAGTAGATCTAGTGTTCTCTCCATCAATTCACACTACAAATCATATTCTAAGAAGATCTTTTTCCTTTTAAAATCCACTTCTTTTCCTGCTTTCTTGATCTTGCTGTAAATTGAAAGTAGCATAACATGTCAAGGTGGTTATAAAAAAAAGACAAAAAAGAAGAAATAAAAAGGACATCGAATAGAAACTGACCTGATAAGCTCTAGTTTTGGAGAATTCATTGGTAAATGATATTTTGAGAAATTTATGAATAAAGAGAGTAATTGATGTACAAATGAACTAAATGTGCTTCCTATTTATAGATAGTTGTCTGTTTGTGCAAGCTTAACCAACTGTAAGTTTATTCAATTATAAGATTATCCAACTATATTCTTATCCAATTGCAAGCGTATCTAAGAAATTATGGAATGAATATCCACACTATGGTATGTTTATAATAATTTCATAATGTTTTATAAAAAGAATAATATTTTAATGTCACAATGTATTGGAAAGTTAATAAATTTTATGAGATTATCATAGGGTAGAAAATACTAAGAAATTGATTTTATTGCTTAATTTAATTAGATGAATAGAGTTTGAATTCATTCTAAATAGGTTCTTGATCTTACATAACAAATAATTAAATTATATTAATTCTAATTTAGAGGTTTATTATTTAATAGTTAATTTTCTAAATTAGGGTAACCACATAGATACTATGAGAGTCATTTTTAGTTATTTGAAAATCAAAGTATTAGGTTAAAAAAATGACTTTGCCAAATAATAAACAAAAATATTTTTTTGTTTGTGACATTTTGTCACGACCCAGACTGTCGTGATTGACACCCACACTAACCCTCCGGTGGGAGAACCATTACTACAACCCAAACTAAACAACTCAACCAAAAATAAGACATTTAAAGTTACGGAAGCAGGTTTATATGCTAAAGAAAAATAGAGTTCCCATAAAGTCCAAAAGTCTAACAAAACAAATGTGGAAATAACGCCTAGAACCTGAAAGTCAATATACCAAAACTCTAACAAGAACCATAAGTCTAAACAAGAAGGGGTACAACCCTAAACTAACACAAGGAATCTAAAGCACTAGTCTAAGTCCAAAAATATGGACATAAACAAAAAGAGAACTCATGGAAGTTCGGAAGAACTGACTCACCCTTGAATTCGATTGATCACTGATCTTCTAAGTGAGGTCTATCAATAGCCGCCTGAAGATGCCTTGTACTCAACAAAGAAAGATCAAGTGCATTATTAGTACACAACCACATTGTACTGGTAGGATCACGCGGCTATCCCAAATAGGTGAAACATATATAAGTCATTACAACAATAATAAACATGCATACACCAAACATATATAATATCAATTATCACTTACGAACAACATAAAATTTCACAATCTCAAGATATACAATTATGTTAAGTCATTGGTCCTATCACGGAACCCACACCCAAACTATTAGCGTACCGGTACGTGGTAACTGATCCAAGTTAGTGTCTCGGATCATGACCCGTTAAAATGCTTATGACGTTATGTGGCAACCGATCCTAGTTAGTGTGTCAGAACATAACACCCGATCCATTGATCAAGCCACAATTACAATCCAATTGATGGCACGATTTCGTGTACATTGTGGAATCCTGCTACTAGGGAGGTGAGACCCCTCCTTCTCCTTCTCCCTGCACCCATAATCCATGATGCCCTGTGTTGGGGTTCGGATTGGACCCTTTGACTAATGACTATAAAGTGGTTTACTGTAACACCCCGTAACTAGAAAGAACTAGAAATAATTTAAAATTTTGAAATAGTTATTTTTGGAAAGAATATAAAAATCTGGAAAATTTGTTAAGTATGTTAAGTTGAATTTTTGGCCAACTTCAAGCAACCATAACTCCTAGATCTTGATGATTTAGGTGTGTTTCCAGGTATCGTAGGAAATATCTTGGAATAATCTTTCCAACGCCGCCGAGTTTGCGTGATTCCGAGTTTGTATGACTGAGATATGCCCATTTGAACTTGGGTTGTTCAGTTTAGGAAAGTCTAATCCGGATTTTAGGAGGGTATAGTGGTCTTTTCCATACTCATTTAAGTTATTTCATTTTTAGAAGTTTAATTGGGGTCTAAACTGAGTTAGTTCAGTTTACGCAATTAAGAAATATGCTAGGGCTTTGAGAGAAGAGAAAACTGGATAAAGGAGAAGAGAAGCTCAAGATTCGTCAAGTTCTTGCGATTTTGGTTGTGGAATTCGCCAAGGATTCAATCCTACAAGGTATGTGAGACTCTCACAGCGTTGGGTTCATTCACCCACGCGCCAATCATGTTTGTTTCAGCAAAATTCGTTTCTAGAAAGTTGAAAGTATGATGTTCTTGAAGTTTGCTTTAGTTCTTGAGATTTGATGGTATTGTGGAGTTCTTGATGGAATCGTGTCGTTTTAAGAGTTGTTTTGAGTTAGAGTTGTGTGTATATATAATGGGCATTTGAATCTATAGAGGGATTGAGAAAAAGAATCAGATTTAGGTGAATTGAGGTGAGAAAACGAAAAAGGAAAAAGTCGAGCAAGTTTTGGCACGCAAGTCGCGGACTTGCTCTGTCTCGGTAAGGACGCGGACTCCTCTGTCTCAAAATTTAATTTCGCGATAAAAAATTTAAATACATCTCCGCGTCGCGGACTAGTTCCCAGACAGTGATTTCTTGATCTTTTTTCTCATGTTTAGATGTCTAAAAACACTCTTAAACATCATGAGATCTTTCGTATCACAAATCACAATCCTTGAATCCATAAATTCAATTCAAGGAAAGTTAAGAGTCAAGTCAAGAGGTTAAGAGTTAAGTCAAGAGGAGTTTATAAAGTTTTCAAAAGTCTTTCACAAATATTTTCACTTTGTTTTAAGACTTAGGTTTTGAATTAATCAAAGAGTAAAGAGTTGAGTTCATTTCTCCAAAAGTTATAAGGGAACCAAGTATTCCCAAGAGTTTAAAATGTTTTCACATTTAAACAAGAAAGGGAAACACCGATTTCCAAGAGAGTTTTTAAGCCATGTTTGTGAGTAATTATCTCAAACCAAAGAAAGAAGTTTTATTTTAAAACATATGAGCTAAGTATATTTTTGGGAGTAGTATTGAGCACCGATATGAGGATGCGAGTTCATAGTAACTCAAGTCTCCATAAACCATGTAGCCATCATGGGTAGTAAAGTATCATACTTTTCAGATGATTCCTTAGGTGCTATTTTAGCATAGACTAGTGGATCCACTTAGTTAAGGCGTTCTATTTGACGGCAAAGTATATGACAGTTCTTGCAGCATGGGCAATACGCTGTATCACCAATTAGGCTCATAGTGGTAGTTGTCAGTTAAAGAAACTCCCACAGTATTCTATTACTTTACAAGTAAACTGGGTTGTTATTGCATTTCTTTAACAAATTGAGTTGCTACTACTGTTTTAAATGCTTTGTATAACTGCACTATTATTGTTGTTTACTTTGCATTTGAGTTAAGTTATTCATGAGTTGAGAAGAGACAAGGTAAGTGTTTCTTTTAGATTCTTTTCAAGCCTATGTTATGTGTAGCATTCCTACTCACATACTCGTACATTCAATGTATTGATGCCAGTTGGCCTGCATCGTCTTATGATGCAGACGCAGGTAACCAGGATAAACATCCAGCGCCTCGTTGATTAGGTTGAGAACTCAGAGTCAGTTGGTGAGCCTCTTTGCTTTCTGGAGGGTCCTTTTCATAATTGTTTAGCTTTTTAGTTGTTAGGATAATCGGGGGTCCTGTCCCGTCATCCCTAGTTGTTTTAGAGGCTTCATAGAAGTTAGTAGTTCATTTGTCTTTACATTATCATTTCATATGTTAAGACTTGAGTTGCTATTTTGGTCATGTTGAATGTTGACTTTTAAACATTCTAAGTTATTTTATTAAATAATTGAGTAAGTGCATTTGATCATTGTAATAATGCTTACAGTCTTCTGCTGAGTAAGTAAGTCAGGCCAAGGGTTCGCTTGGGGGTAAGAATTGTTTTCGAGTGCCACTCCCGCCCAAGGTGTAGGCTCGGGGTGTGACAAACTTGGTATCAGAGCACATAGTTCAAAAGTCCTAGGGAGTCTATGAAATCGTATCTGTGGAGTTCTAGTTATCGGTGTGAAGTGCGCCACATCTATAATTTGGAGGCTGCAACACTTAGGAAATTTCTCATTTATTTCAGAAGATGCAGATTTCCTATTGGATGGTTTGAAGTTGGTGAAGCAGGGTTGAGAGGATCAAATTTAGTTCATCAAGCTATGGAGAAGGTGAAAGTGATTCAAGAGAGGTTGAAAACGACACAGAGTCGTTAGAAATCCTACAATAATGTTAGGAGAAGGGAGTTAGAGTTTGAAGTCGATGATTGGGTATATCTAAAAGTCTCACCCATGAAGGGTGTTATGAGGTTTGGTAAGAAGGGGAAACTTAGTCCCCGGTATATTGGCCCTTACAGAATATCAAAAAGGATAGGTAATGTAGCTTATGAGTTGGAGCTAGCACAAGAGTTAGCCACGGTTCATTCGGTGTTTCACATCTTCATGTTGAAGAAATGCATGAGCGATCCTTCATTGATCATACCAACTGAAAATCTTGGGATCAAGGATAGCTTATCTTATGAGGAGTTTCCTGTTCAGATTCTAGATCGCCAAGTTCGCAAGTTGAGAACAAAAGAGGTAGCATCAGTCAAAATCCTTTAGAGGAATCAATTTGTTGAAGAAGCTACTTGGGAAGCTGAAGAGGATATGAAGAAGGGATAGCCAAATCTCTTTGAGTCTGGAGAAAATGCAGACCAAGGTACTAATTCTCTTCTTAGTACTCTTTAAATTATGAGTGAGCATATTGTTTGTTTGGAATTGCTTGTTGTGTTTTTGGATTTGATATTACACCCTTAGCCTAGTAAGAGTAATCTCATTCGAGGAAGAATGTTCCCAAGGGGGAGATATTGTAACATCTCGCAATTTGAAATAACTAGGAAGAAGATATTAATTGAAAATAGTCATTTTTGGAAATAATGAAAATCTGGAATTTTTTTTGTTTAAGATAGAAAGAGTTCAGTTTTGGTCAACTTCAAACGGCCATAACTCCTAACTTAGGATGAGTTAGGTGTATTTCCAGATATGGTTGGAAAGCTCTTAAAATGATCTTTCCAATACTGCCGAGTTTGCGCGATTCCGAGTTTGTATGAGTATGTTATTTCCTTTGGAAGTTTGACTGTTGGATTAAGGAAAGTATAATCAGGATTTTGGAAGGGTAATTTAGTCTTTTCCTTACCTAATTATTCTAATTCGTTTTTAGGAGTCTAATTGGGTTAATTCAGATTTTAGTCAGTTTTAGAAAAGTGAATTTCACGCCAGGGCTTGGAGAAGAGGAGAAAAGAGGAGAAAGGAGAAGAACGTTCAAGATTCGTCGATTTCGTCAAGGATAGCTTGTGGATTTCATCGGGGGTGATCCCTAGAAGTTATGTGAGACCACATAGCATTGGGTTAGTTAACCCACGCGGCAACCATGATTAAATTCAGCAAATTTAAGCCTTTGAAAGTTTAGAAATTGAGTTCTTGATGAACATTGTTGAAAGTTTCGTTTGAATTTCTTATGGGTTGTGTTGTTGGAGTTTCTTGCGATTTGATTCATGTTTCCGGGTGTAATTTCTGTTTGAATCTATCATATATTGAGGGTATAAATGATTCTAAGTGTTTGGGGAAGGAACCATTGAAGTTTAGAGGGTTTAGAGATGAAAAACAGAGAAGAAAGGTCGTCAAACACCTGGGTATAAGGGTGGGGGGTCGCGCCAGCCAGCGTGTCCCAAAAGGGTCCCTGAATGTTCACCCTTGGGGTACCGTGCCAGCCAGCGAGCCCCAGACCAGTCCCTGAATGTTGAGGGCTGGCTCCCCGCGCCTCTTAGAGCGCCAGGGACGCCAATTTTCCCCATTTGTTTCCCCATCTTTTCGTACTTGTTTCCTAGCAATATACCTATGTTTCTTAGTTGATTCCAACACTCTTAGGTACATCTAACATCATGAAATCATCCATAAATATGAGATCATGAACCTTGAATCCATAATCCAATTCTAGGACAGTTAGGATCAAAGTCAAGAGAAGTTAAGAGTCAAGTCTAGAAGTTAAGAAGCAACTCAAGAGAAGTGTATAAAGTTTTCCAAAATCTTTAACAAACGTTTTAACTTTGTTTTAAGACTTAAGTTTCAAGTTAAGAAAAGAGTAAAAAGTTGAGTTCATTTCTCAAAAAGCTATAAGGGAACTAAGTATCCCCAAAGAGTTTATAAATATTTTCACATTTGAGTAAGAAAATGGAACATCGATTCCAAGAGAGCTTTTAAGCTAAGTTTTGAGTAATTATCTCAATCCAAAGAAAGAAGTTTTTTTAAAAAAAACATATGAGCTAAGTATATTTTGAGAGTAGTATTGAGCACTGATATGGGGATGCGAGTTCATATTAACTCAAGTCTCCATAAACCATGAATCCATCATGAGTAGTAAATGATCATACTTTTTAGATGAATCCTTAAGATGTTTCTAGCATAGACTAGTGGATCCACTAAGTTAAGAATTCTATATTACGACAAAGTACAGGACAGTTCTGGCAGCGCGGGAAAGAAGACGTATCACCACTTAGGCTCATAGTGGTGGATGTCGGTTAGAGAATCTCCAACAGAAACAATATTACTTTGTTATATGAGTAAAGTTGAGTTTGTTATTGCATTTTCTTTAAGGAACTAAGTTGCTTGTACTGTTTTATAAAGCTTTTCATATATTGCATGTGTCTTATTGCTTTATTATAAGTTGAGTTATTCATGAGTTGAGAAGAGCCAAGGTAAGTGTTCCTTTCAGATTCTTTCAAGCTGAAGTTGTGTTTAGCATTCCAACTCGCATACTCATACATTCAATGTACTGATGCCAATTCGCCTGCATCTTATTATGATGCAGACGCATGTAACCAGGATCAGCATCTAGCGCCTCGTTGATCCAGTTTGAGCACTCAGAGTCTTGTGGTGAGCCTCCTGGCTTCCAGAGGATCCCTTTTATTGATTTCAGTTTTATTATTAGTTCATTAGGATGTCGTGGGCCTGTCCCGACATCCATGTCAATTGTTTAGAGGCTTCATAGACAGACAGTCCGTTAGTTAAATTCATTTGTCACTACTTTATTATTGGCTTATGTTTTTGAGACTTGAGGTTGCCAGTTTGTCTAAGTTTGAGTGTTTATTTAAAGACATTCTAAGTTATTTCACAAGTTCTTTGTTAGTCTATTTCTTGTGTTTAAGTCTTCCGCTGAGTAAGTAAGCTAGGCCAAGGGTTCGCTTGGGGCCAACAATGGTTCTCGAGTGCCAGTCCCGCCCAGGGTGTAGGCTCGGGGCGTGACATTACTTTTGATGTTTATGCTTTGCTTAACCCAAGAGCAAGTTTATCTTTTGTAACCCCTTATGTTGCAAATAAGTTTGATGTTCTTCCTGAGAAACTCCGTGAACCCTTCTGTGTTTCTACACATGTTGGGGAGTCTATTCTAGCTGAGCGAGTATATCATGATTGTGCCATTTCCATCAATCACAAGAACACAATGACTGATTTAGTTGAGTTAGACATGGTAGATTTCGATGTCATTCTTGCTATGGACTGGCTTCATGCCTGTTATGCATCAATAGATTATAGAACTCGAGTTATCAAGTTCCAGATTCCTAATGAGCCCGTCATAGATTGGAGTAGTAGTTCAGCACTACCTAAGGGTCGTTTCATTTCATACTGTATGGCGAGAAAGTTAGTTTCTAAGGGTTGTGTCTATCACTTAGTCCGAGTTAAAGACTCTAGTGTTGAGATACCTCCCATTCAGTCAGTTCCAATAGTAAAAGAGTTTCCAGAAGTCTTTCCAGATGATCTACCTGGAGTCCCTTCTGAGAGAGAAATAGACTTAGGCATAGACATTATTCCTGATACTCATCTTATCTCTATTCCGCCATATAAAATGGCCCCAACAGAGTTGAAAGTGCTTAAAGAACATTTGAAAGATCTCCTTGATAAGGGATTTATTCGACCAAGTGTCTCACCTTGGGAGCTTCGGTCTTATTTGTGAGAAAGAATGATGGTTCCATTAGGATGTGTATAGATTACCATCAGTTGAACAATGTTACCATCAAGAACAAGTATCCTCTTCCGAGAATTGATGATTTTTTCGATCAGCTTCAGGGTGCCACTTATTTTTCTAAGATTGACCTCAGATATGGCTACCATCAGTTGAAAGTAAGGGAGTGTGATATTCCCAAGACAGCATTCAGAACCCGTTATGGTCATTATGAGTTTCTGGTCATGTCGTTCGGTTTAACTAATGCACATGCAACGTTCATGGACCTGATGAATAGAGTATTCAAGCCTTATTTAGATATGCTTGTTATCATTTTCATTGATGACATTCTAATCTTTTCGAGGAATGAGAAAGATCATGCTAGCCATCTTATCTCAGAATAATTCTTCAAAATTTTAAAGATGAGGAGTTATAAGCTAAATTCTCTAAATGTGAGTTTTGGCTTGAGTCTATGGCGTTCTTGGGCTACATAGTTTTCAGTGATGGAATTAGAGTTTATACCCAAAAGAGGAATGAGGAAGATCATGCTACTTAAAAGATAGTTTCCGTTCTTAGCCTGCATTGTCTTATGATGCATACCCAGGTAACCAGGATCAGCATCCAACGTCTTGTTGATTAGGTTGAGCACTCAGAGTCAGTTGGTGAGCCTCCTTACTTTCTGGAGGGTCCTTTTCATAATTGTTTAGCTTTTCAGTTATTAGGATGATTGGGGGTCCTGTCCCGTCATCCCTTGTTGTTTTAGAGGCTTCATAGACAATTAGTAGTTCAGTTGTCTTTACATTATCATTTCATATGTTAAGAGTTGAGTTGCCATTTTGGCCAAGTTGAATGTTGACTTTTAAACATTCTAAGTTATTTTATTAAATAATTAAGTAAGTGCATATGATCATTGTAATAATGCTTAGAGTCTTCCGCTGAGTAAGTAAGTCAGGCCAAGGGTTCGTTGGGGATATCAATGGTTCTCGAGTGTCAGTCCCGCCCAGGGTGTTGGCTCGGGGCGTGAAATTTACTTTCATTCCAATCTTTGGAATGAATATTGAGCAACAATTTATTCCTATTCTAGGGACTCATGGAGAATTTTGAAACCTAAAGAATCGCTCCCCTTCTATACAGATGTGAGAAACACATTTGGTACTGCTTATTTGAATGGAACTTATTATTGGTTGCTACGAGAGGGCCACCGTTGTCATTACACTATTCTTTTATTTGATTTTGGGAGTGAGATGTTTGAAGAGATTGAAGGGCCAGATTGTAACTTTGTTTATACTTCTCTATTGAGTTTGATGTTGATGGATGATTCCATTGCTATCTTGAACTATAACTGATGTAGTATGCTTGATTATGATATATGGGTAATGATCCAACCAGGTGTCTGGAACAAAATTTTTATCTTTGAATGCATCGGACTGATTAAGTCGTGTTATGATAGCTCTCTCATTTGCGCAGATAAAGTTTCTCATCTGGTCTCCTATAATGTCTGGACTAAGAAAACGAGGCATTTAGGATTTCAACATTCAAGCTTGGGAATAGGTGAAAAATGTGGAGGTTGTGGAGTTTTTTTTATTATAAGGAGAGCTTAGTGAAACTTACACAACGAGATGATTGAGAGTTGGTGCATTTATCATCCATTGAGCTTATAAACATGTTCACTCAATTTCTTAGATCTATTGTATGCATTAAATGTTTGTAATTGATCTTATTAAGTATGTAAAATTACTTGAGCAAATGATAAATAGCACATTTTCTTATCCAGCCTACTTGTTTTGTTTTCCGTCATTGTGTCTTAAGATCTGTAAGTTTGATGCTTGCTGCAAATTAAAGATATGAGCTATATATTCTTGTTAAACACTTTGATTAACTCAAATGAATTTGTGTCCTTTATTTACGATGGTTTGAGTGTTGCAATTTTCATGATGAGCGCTTTGTAGAATTATGCTGTCAATTAGGAGTTCTATGAAAATCCAGCAACAAGTGTTGCAAAAGTAATACAGATAGGGAAAATTATTGTTGCAAGTGTAAATAACTCAAAACATATTTCTATATCATTCGCAACAATCATGTTACCCTAGATAATAAACGATAACGAATGACATAAATCTAGTGTTGTGGTGCATCTCTTGCACCAATCAAAGTATATAGTCATCAAACACTGTAGTTTTAGTTTAGGTCCATCAATATTCCATACAAATGTTCGTTTCTTATCTTTGCTATTTCAATTTTGATAACATCTACGCATGTTACTGTTATAATAGGTAATTTTAAGGTTTCATTATTCAATACTTTTTGCATTCCTTTTAAGTACTATTTAACAGTACTAGGGTTGAACCCATCAAAAACTATAAAAGCATCTTTTTTTCTCTCTTTTATGTACTAATTTGGGGTTTTCTCTTGATCGAACTACTATGGTGCAACGATAATTTTCTTGAAGATTTAGCAAGGGAGATTCTTGTGAGATTGCCTATGAAATCTTTGTTGCGATTCAAATGTGTCTGCAAGAACTAGTACGCTCTTATCAAAACCCCTGAGTTTGTTCAACAACACTTAGAATTTAATTGCAAGTACTCAATATCTTAGAACTTCTGGAACAAACAATACTAGACATCATAGAAATGATATGGACATTGATCTAGGTCGCATGGCAGAAAGATGTAGTTTTGTGTAGGTAAATCAGTCATAAGAGGAATCGTTGTCTTTGTCGACCATAGTAGTTTTTTACTTTCGATTGTATCGTCAAAAAGGAAAAACTATTGATTGAGTATAATTTAATGATGTTCTAATGAAACAAATGAACAGAAGAAAAAAGTGTTACTAATTTTAATGGAATCTATAATGTGATAACCTTATACACATGTTTTGATGCAAGTAATGAAAACTAATTGATAAAAATAAATATATATCATAACAACTTCTTCAAAAATTATCTATTTATATTTATATTGTAAATAAGTTTTAAATTATAATTATTTAAAAATCATTAATGACAATCAAAATTTATTTATCTACATAAATAACAGATAATATATAAGAGATATGCATAACTACATAAATGTTCCCTTATAACTTGGCTTGAACTTTCATTTACAGCGTCCAACTTTCCAACTTTGGGTGTGCACAAGTAGAAATCAAGCTTCTATAAAGTTGAACAAATAGACACAAACGTTCTACATGATATATTAGCATGGGATACATTTGAACTGATTAGTATTATGTCATGTCAGAAACATATTAGGTGTAGGAGGTGTGAGTCTATTTGTTCAACTTTATACAAGTTTAAATGTCTACTTGTGCACACTAATAAGTTGGAACACATAAATGTCAGGTGAAGTCAAATTAACGAGCACATTAATGTAATATGCCTAGGAGATAAGTGAAACTTAAATATGTATGCACATAATACATTCATACAAACTTAAAATATATGTAATATTAAAATAATAATCATAAAAAGTATCATTAGAGTTTCCTTTAAACTTAAAAAAGGAATATTCTACTGAGAATGTTAATGAACTTGAATACAAATTTATAAATACAAAGGTTAAAAATAAAACAATACATATATAATATTAAAAAAAAGTGTTATAAAAATGATGGATTAAAAATGACAAGGGTAAAATAGTCTTTGCATAGGATAAAGAGGGGAGGAGGGAGAAAGAATAATTTTTTAAAGTTGAGGAAGGAGTTAGATTTTTAAACCAATGTTCAAGAGTGTAAATGATTTTCACCCAAATTTAATATGAGAAAGAAGGAAAGTAGTATTTGGATTTCCATGATTAAATTTAGAACAAAATTTAATATGACAAATGAAGGAAAGTAATATTTGGATTTCCATGATTAAATTTAGAACAAAATTTAATATGAGAAAGAAGGAACGTAGTATTTGGATTTCCATGTCTAAATTTAGAATAAAATTTAATATGATAATGAAGGGAAGTAGTATTTGGATTTCCAAGTCAAAATTTAGAACAAAATTTAATATGATAAAGAAGGGAAGTAGTATTTGGATTGAAATGTCTAAATTAAGAAAAAAATTTAAGTGTGATAAAATGAATCATGGTAATAAAAATGAAGGATAAGAATGGGGGAATTTTCTCCTTGTATATTAAGGAAGCAAATTGCTTCTATTGAAACCTAAAATTGGATGATTGTGTAGCTAGTTTCCCTGAAGATGTAGGGAAGGAGATTTATTGAGGTGTCATGTTAAGTCATTGTTGCGATCCAAATTTGTCTGCAAGAACATGTACGCTCTTATCAAAACCGCTGAATTCGTTCAAAACACTTGAAGAATTGTAGCCCCCCACAACTCCTGCCTTACAATACTAGTAACCTTCTTAATTTTCATGACTCTTTGTTCCCTCACTTTGATTTCTGAAAAAAATCCCTAAACGTTCAGATGCATGATGTACCTTTTAGGTTCTGTGCACAACTTATTTTTTATGATCAAAGTAATTGATTATGTGGTTTCTTGTGCATTGTGGAATCCAGAAACTATAGAGGTGAGACCCCTCCATCTCCCTACACCCATGATCAATGATAGCCGTGCGTCCGTGTTGGGATTAAACCCTTTGACAAATGACTATAAAATGATTTGCTTTTTCCGTGAAAATTCAACAGCAGTCTATTCCTGTTGTAGGAACTTATGGAGAAATTTTAAACCTAAAATCTGAACTACCTCTCAACTAGAAAGAAGTTTAAAATCTGGAAATAGTCATTTTTGGAAAGTATAAGGAAATATGGAAAGTTTTAAGTAAGTTAAAGTGAGGTTTTGGTCAAATTCAAATGACCATAACTCCTAGCTCAGGATGAGTTAGGAGTAGTTCCAGATATGATTGGAAATCCCTTGGAATGATATTTCCAACGCCACCAAGTTTGCGCGATTCCGAGTTTCGATGAGTGAGTTATCCCCTTTGGAAGTTGGGATGTTGGTTTAAATAAAGTCCAAATCCGGATTTTTGAAAGGTAGTTTGGTATTTTCCTTACCCTTTAATTTTGATTCGTACTTTTAGTGAATTAATTAAGGGTCTAAATTGAACTGGGTCAGTTTTACGCTTTTAGATAAGAGTTAGGGTTTTAGAGAAGAGGAGAAAAGAGAAGGAGAAGCAAGGAAATCGTCAAGATAGTCGAGTTTAGCTCGTGGATTTCGTCGGGGGTGATCCCTATAAGGTATGCGAGATCACATAGCGCTGGGTTAGTTCACCCACGCCCCAAGCATGTTTAATTCAACGTGTTTTCGTCCTAAAATGATTAGGAAATTGATGTTCTTGATAGTTGTTCTTGAATTTATTTCGTTCTTGAATATGAGTTGGGATTTAGGAGTTTCTTGATGATTAAGTGTTGTTTCCCTGAGTTGTTTGAGTTAGATTTTGTGTATATTATTTGGGTACATGAATCTAAAGTGAATTTGGGAAAAAGAATCGGATTAAAACGATTTAGGGTCAGAAAACGCGATCAAAAGTTCGTTTGAATTTTGCCTGAAGGGAGGCTGGCGCGACGCTCCCCCATAGCGCCAGGAAGGTTGGGGTGGCGCACCACCAGTGCGCCAGAAATGAGTCCCAGTAAAATAAGGCCTGGAGCGGCGTGCTAGGGACGTGTCTAGATCGACGTTTTTTACCATTTTTCGTCCTTTAGCCTATTTAAGTTATTCTAAAGTGTCCTAACACTTTCCATTGATTCTAACTACTCAAAATGACTTCTAAACACCTAGAAATAATCCATAAATATGAATCATAACCTTGAATCCATAAATTCAAATTCAAGGAAAGTCAAGAGCCAAGTCTAGGAAGTTCTCAGAGTCTTTTCAAGAAGTCTTTTGCAAATGCTTTTTAACTTTGTTTTAAGACTTATGTTTTGAAGTTGAGTAAAGAGTAAGAGCAAAGTTTATTTTCTCTAAAATGATATATGGGAACTAAGTATTTCCAAGAGTAAATGTTTTCACAATTAAGATGAGAGGAAACTGAGATTTTCGAAAGAGTTTTGAACAATAAAAAGGGAACATTGATTCCAGGAGAGCTTTTTCAGCTAAGTTTGAGCAATTATCTCAAACCAGAGAAGAAGTTGTTTTAAAAACATATGAGCTAAGTATATTTTGAGAGTAGTGTTGAGCACCGATATGGGGACGCGAGTTCATATTAACTCAAGCCCCCATAAGCCATGTACCCATTATGGGCAGAAAAAGGATCGTACTTTTTCGATGATTCCTTAACTCTTTTTAGCATAGACTAGTGGATCCATTTAGTAGTTCAGGTTCTATACCGATGGCAAGGTATAGGACGATCCTTGGCAACGTGAGGTAAACCGTTGTACCATCACTTAGGCTCATAGTGATGGTTGTCGGTTAGAGAAACTCCCACATAAGTTATTGTATTTTTTATATATATCAGTTTATTGTATTTTTACATACATTTTAGAGTTATGTTGTATCCTTGTATATACACAGAGTTGACATCATGTTTTAATTAACTTTTCTTTATATTGAAATTGTTTTAAATCTTCTTTATATTGGAATGAGTTCAGTTATGTATTCATGAGTTGAGAAGAGCTAAGGTAAGTGTTTCTTTCAGATTCCTTTTCAAGCCTATGTTGTTTTAGCATTCCAACTCGCATACTCGTACATTCAATGTACTGATGCCAGTAAGCCTGCATCTTATTATAATGCAGACACATGTAACTAGGGTCGGCATCGGGTGCATCGTTGTTCCAGTGAGCAGTTCAGAGTCTGTTGGTGAGCCTTTTTGCATTCCAGAGGACTCATTTTCATTGATTTCAGTTTTAGTATTAGTTCATTATGATGTTGTGGGCCTGTCCCGACATCCATCTCAGTTGTTTAGACACTTCATAAACAGACATACAGTCAGTTAGTTAATTCAATTGTCTTTACTTTTCATTACATATGTGAAAGACTTGAGTTTGCCTTAAAGGCCAGTTGAATGTTCCTTTATAACGTTCTAGCTACTTCATAAATGTGTATGTGATGGATTAAGTCTTCTGCTGAGTTAGTAAGTCAGGCCAAGGGTTCGCTTGAGGCCAGCAATGGTCTTCGAGTGCCAGTCACGCCCAGGGTGTAGGCTCGGGGCGTGATAAACTTGGTATCAGAGCCCTGAGTTCAAGAGTCCTAGGGAGTCTATGAAGTCTTTTCTGTAGAGTCCTAGTTATTGGTGTGAAGTGCAACCTCAATGAGAAGTCACCAATGCTGAGTTTCGTGAGGCTATCCGGATGTTGAGCCAAGTTGTGGCTAACCAGGTTGTGCAGCAAAGAGGAGCTCGACAAGAAGAGGCTAACACTTCCAGGATTCGTGAGTTCTTGAGGAGAAATCCCCCAAGCTTCACTGGTTCGAGCACTACTGAGGTTCCAGAGAAATTTGTTGAAGAACTGAAAAAGGTATTCGATGTGATGCATGTTGCTGATATTGGGAGAGTTGAGCTAGCTGCATATCAACTGAAGAATGTTGCTAGATCAGCACAGTCTCAAGGTAGTGTGGCACAAGAAGGTAATTGGGCTCCTGTATGTGGTAGGTGTGGTAGAAACCACTCAGGTAAGTGTTGTGATGGCCATACAGGTTGTTTCAAGTGTGGGCAAGAGGAACACTTCATGAAAGAGTGTCCTAAGAATAAGCAAGGTAGTGGAAATCCAGGCAATAAAGCCCAATTTTCATCAGTTTCTCCACTAGATAGGGCTGCACCTAGAGGAGCTACTTTCGGTACTGGCGGAGGAGAAAACCGCCTCTATGCAATCACTAGTCGCCAAGAGCAAAAGAACTCTCCAAATGTTGTCACTGGTATGATTCGAGTCTTTGACTTTAATGTTTATGTCTTGCTAGATCCAAGAACGAGTTTATCTTTTCTAACTCCTTATATTGCTATGAAATTTGATGTTCTTCCTGAGCAACTTAGTGAACCATTCAGTGTCTCTACGCCTATTGGTGAGTCTATTCTAGCAGAGAGAGTCTATCGTGATTGTCCCATTTCCGTAAATCACAAGAGTACCATGGCTGACTTAATTGAGTTAGACATGGTAGATTTTGATGTCATTCTTGGTATGGATTGGCTTCATGCCTGTTATACCTCAGTTGATTGTTGAACTTGAATAGTCAAGTTTCAATTTCCAAATGAGCCAGTCTTAGAGTGGAGTGGTAGTTCAGCAGTGCCTAAGGGTCGTTTCTTTTCGTACCTTAAGGCGAAAAAGTTGGTTTTGAAGGGTTGTATCTATCACTTCGTCCGAGTTAATGACTCAAGTGTTGAGGTACCTCCCATTCAGTCAGTTCCTATAGTAAAATAGTTTCCAGAAGTTTTTCCTGATGACCTACCCGGAGTCCCTCCTCAGAGAGAAATAAACTTCAGCATAGACATCATTCCAGATAATTGTGCTATCTCTATTCCGCCATACAGAATGGTACCTGCAGAGTTGAAAGAGCAGTTGAAAGATCTCCTAGATAAGGGATTTATTCAACTAAGTGTCTCACCTTGGGGCGCTCCGGTATTATTTGTGAGAAAGAAAGATGGTTCCCTTAGGATGTGTATAGATTACCGTCAGTTGAACAAGGTTACCATCAAGAATAAGTACCCTCTTCTGAGAATCGATGATCTTTTTTATCAGCTTCAGGGTGTTTCCTGTTTCTCAAAAATTGACCTCAGATCAGGCTATCATCAGTTAAGAGTAAGGGAATGTGATATTCCAAAGACATCTTTCAGAACCAGACATGGTCATTATGAGTTTTTGGTCATGTTCTTTGGTTTGACTAATGCACTAGCAGCGTTCATGGATCTTATGAATAGAGTCTTCAAACCTTATTTAGATATGTTTGTTATCTTCTTCATTGATGACATACTAATCTATTCAAGGAATGAAGACGATCATGCTAGTCATCTCAGAATAGTTCTTCAGACTTTGAAAGATAAGGAGTTATATGCAAATTTTTCTAAGTGTGAATTTTGGCTTGAGTCTGTGGCATTCTTAGGCCATATTGTGTCTGGAGAAGGAATTAAAGTTGATACTCAGAAAATTGAGGCAGTGCAGAATTGGCCTAGACCCACATCTCCAACTGATATTAGGAGTTTCTTGGGTTTAGCTGGCTATTA
>JAJOOB010024120.1:0-21982 GCA_029582485.1 Solanum tarapatanum | reverse complement strand
TAATTGATCATGGTTCCCACAACCCTAGTTGTGGATTTAGTTACTCATATTAGCAAGAACACAATTCATAATTGTAGAGGGAGAAATCATGAACTTACGTAAAGAGAATAATAAATCTAGAAAATTAACTTGAATTGCAAAGCCAAAATCTTCAAAACAAACTTGGGAAATCAATAATTGCTCGGGTTGTAAATTAATCTCCAAAGTTACAAAGCAAGAATAGAATAATAATGTCTAACCCCCAAAAACGAGGTTTACATGCGCTATTTATAGAAAACAACTCCTAAATAAAAAGGGAAACAAAATAAGGAAAGTTTTGTTCAGGTACGCGTCTTCGATCCACGAGACTGACTTACGGATCGTCGATGTATCTACGGTCCGTAAGTCCCTTCTGTCACTCGGGACTTAGAAAATATTTCGACATCCAAAACTCAGCTTCTCTGAAGCAAACGACGGACCAGCAGCACGGACCGTAGATCGACCTACGGTCCGTCAATCCCCTCCGTAGCTCCATACTTAGAATCTTCAAAAATCAGGTACTGGAACCCTCGTAGTATCACTCTACGGATCAACAGTACGGTCCGTAGATCAGTCTACGGACCATCAATGGGCGTCGTGGTTCCACACTTGGTCAGATTTCCCTGATTTGTCCTTAACATATTCCTGCTGATCTACGGTCATCACCTACGGACCGTGAATGGACTTACGGTCCATAGATGACCTCCGTGGATGCCTTTTTCTGCATTTCCTTCAGCTACCTCTAAACTTCCGCGCCTGAACACCTTTCCTGCGAAACATGATAAAACACATAAAAACCAACATAAAAAAGCCCTAGACACACACAACTTGTAAGTGAAATGTATTAGAAATACCGTAAACTCACGGTATATCACCAACCACAAAATCCATAGCTATCCTTCCCACTTCTATTCTGAAATTGGCATAAGCTGAAGCAAACCTGCTATCCTTTGGTAATCATAGTTTACTTGCTGACAGTTTTGGCACTTAGCCACAAGCTCATCTATGTCTTTCTTCATGCCAGGCCACCAATAAAGTCGTTTCAAATCTTGGTACATCTTGGTCACTCCCGGATGAATGGAATACTGCGAACCATGAGATTATGTCAACATCTTCTGAATTAAGTTATCCACTCAGGGAACACAAATTTTTCCCTTAAAACTGAGCACACATCCCGCATCAAGAACCATATATTGTGCCTTACCAGACCCTGTCTTCTTTCTAAGCTCATTCAAATTCTCATCCTCAAATTGTTTGGGCTTTATTTCCTCAATGAAAGTAGGCCTAACCTCAATACTCGCTAACACCTCACCTTCTTTTGAGATGCCCAACTGCATGAACTTAGACTCCAAGCTTTGAATCTCCTTAGCCAAAGGTCGCTTGGACACACCCAAGCTAGCTAGAATACCCATACTCACCGCCTTCTAGCTTAATGCGTCTACGACCATGTTAGCCTTACCCGGATGATACTGGATGGTGACACCATATTCCTTAAGTAACTCCATCCACCTTCGCTGTCTCAGATTTAGGTCCTTTTGAGTGAATACATGTTGCAGACTACGATGATCAGTAAATACCTCACACTTGACACCATAAAGGTAATGTTGCTAGATATTAAGTGCAAACACTACCATTGTCAACTCCAAATCATGTGTCGGGTAGTTCCTCTCATGCACCATCAACTATCGCGATACATAAGGTATAACATTTTTATCTTGCGTTAACACAACACCCAAACCCAAATGTGAAGCATCACAATAAATAATGAAATCCTTACCTTCCACCGGTAATGCCAGAATAGGTGTTGTGGTCAGAAGATTCTTGAGATTTTGAAAGCTCTCTTCACATTTTTTGGTCCATTCAATAGGCACCTCCTTTTTGGTCAGCCTTGTCAGATGCGTGGCGATGGAAGTAAATATTTTCACAAACCGACGATAGTAGCTAGCGAGCCCCACAAAATTCCTAACTTCAGTCATAGAGCTAGGTCGGACCCAATTCTTAACCGCTTCAACCTTTTGGGGATCTACCACTACCTCTTCTCTTGACACTAAATGCCCCAAAAAGGCAACTGAAGTCAACCAGAACTCACACTTGGAAAATTTATCATATAACTTTTGTCTCCTAAGGACACCCAAAACTATACGAAGATGGTCAGCATACTCTTCCTCACTTTTTGAATAAACCAAAATGTCATCAATAAAAATGATAACGAACGAATCTAGTAATGGTTTGAACACACCATTCATCAAACTCATGAAGGTTCAGGCGCATTGGTCAATCCAAACAACATCACTAAAAACTCATAGTGCCAATAGTGGGGTCCTAAATGCCATTTTTGGTACATTTTAGGCCTAATCTTTAACTGATGGTAACCAGACCTTAGATCAATCTTAGAGAAAATTAACGCACCTTGCAATTGGTCAAAAGGATCATCTATATGAGGCAATGGATACTTATTTCAGATGGTAACCCTATTCAACTGTCAATAATCTATGCACATCCTCATACTACCATCATTTTTCTTATCAAACAAAACAGGAGCACCCCACGGGGAAGCACTAGGATGGATGAAACCTTTATCAAGAAGCTCCTGGATTTGAGCCTTAAGCTCTCTCCATTCTACAGGAACCATGTGATAAGGAGGGATGGAGATGGGGCGTGTACCTGGTTCCAAGTCAATACAGAAATCGATATCTTTATTCTGAGGCATACTAGGCAAATCAGTAGGAAATATTAGACACTACATGAATAGACTCAATAGAGGGAGACTCAGCTTCAACATCCCGAATATGAGCCAAATATGCCAAAAACCCCTGCCCCACCAATTTCCTAGCTCGAATGGAGGATATGACCTTAGCTGGCTTAGGCTTGTACAACCCTTCCCACTCTAACTTTTCCCTACTCGGGATCTCTATAGTCACAGACTTAGCATTACAATTAAGCACAACATAATAGGGGGACAACCAAGTCATGTCTAAGATTATATCAAAGTCTGTCATATCCAAAATAACTAGATCAACCCAAGTCTGAAAACCCAAAAATAAGATAGGACAAGCACGATACACATGGGTGACTATAACTGACTCTCTAACTGGGTAGAAACATGGATGGGGGCATCAAGTACATCACAAACCATATCAACTCCCAAGGCAAACTAGACTGGCACATATGAATAAGTGGAATTCGGATCCAACAAAACAGTAGTCATCCGGTCACAGACAAGAATAGTACTTGTGATCACTTCATCAAACGCCTCAGCCTCGGTCTTGCCTAGAATGGCATAAAACTGACCCTTGTCATCATGATGGGCGACCTCATTGCCTGGCTGCAATACTCCTCTACCTGCATTACCATTTCCCCGGCCCTTACAGCCTCGCTAATTTCCTCCCCGCCCATTACCTTGTAGACGCCCCTACCATTATTACCATTACCCGCTGGGACCACTGATCTAGTTTGTTGTTGCACGAGGTCAAACATGCGCGGATAGGGACAATTTCTCCTCATATGCCCAAGTTCTCCACAATTATAACAAGTGCGGTCAAAAGATGGCTTACTGTCCACTGAAGGTGCAACTCCCTGGCTATCCAAAATAAAATTATGTTGTGGAGTTCCCGAGTAACTACCTATAGAAGCGGGAAAGGCAGTCTGAATTGGCCGGGCTGCAAGAGCCGGCCTACCTGAACCTCTGGAGTAGGAACCATGGAAGTTACATGTGTTCTTGGGCTTCTTAGCCAAATCTTTGGCCTACCCATCACGTCTAACTCATTCCACTTTCTTCACAAAGTCTATTACCTCATTAAAAATTTTACCCACAGAGTTCATGTGAATAGACAATACAAGTAATTCGAAGTTTAATCCCTTGACGAAAAAACGAATCCTCTCATACTCTGAAGTTACCAACTAAGTAGCATATCTAGACAAGGCATGGAACTTTGCCTCATAGGCAGCTACAGTCATACCACCCTGCTCCAAAGCCATAAACGCATCCTTCTTGTGATCCCTTAAGGTCCGGGGTACATACATCTCCAAGAACAGAGCATGAAACTGCGTCCAAGTGAGTGGAGGTAAAACTAATGATCTGCATTCCACATAGGCCCTCTACCACTGCTTAGCCTCATCTTGAAGTTGAAAGGTCACAAACTCTACTCCATGTTGATGTACAATACCCAACTTATAAAGCCTCTTATAACAATCCAAAATGAACTCATAGGCTTCCTCTTTCTCAGAACCATAGAATACAGGCGACTTCAACTTCAAAAAGTTAGTCAACATCTCATGCTCATTACCAGTCATCACGGGACCCAACAAGGGATAGAAGAAGGCATCAGTTCCTAAGGCTCCATCCGCCCTGGGAATAGTAGCATTAACGGGGCGGTTGATCGGAGGTTGAGCAGCTTGCACTGTGGGAAGGACTCTAGGGACGACCATCCCCTTCAGAAAATACATGATCTGCTAAGCTAACATTGGGTCTAAGGGAGTAACGTCGGTATTCCTAACTAGTGCATCCTCTTCCTGTCCAACATCTCCCTTGTCCTCAAAATCTACATTCTCTTCTACCTATTCTTGAGGTGCATGAGGGGCCTCTTCCCTCAGAACATTCCCAGCTGGGTTTAACGACCTGATTCCGTCATTAGGGAAAAGCTAATGGGGAACGAATTGGGGCTAGAAAACTTTTTGGTAGTAACTTGGAATTTCCTAACCTAGTCCAGATTTGGACGAAATCAGAGTAAGTGAGGTATAGGGAAATCTAGTAACAAATGGAAGATCTAAGTACAAATTTGATCACATGAGTAGATAGCTAAGACGTTAAGGAAATAGTACGACTTTACTGTATCAAATTCGGGCGAGTAGAACATTCGAAACTGATCTTAGCGTGAATAGGTAATTTCTCAGTGTCATGGGATGAAGGTGTGTTGTGAAATGGGGGTTTGGAACTCTTAATTTAGCTCTTTGTCTTCGTGCAAGCCGCCAAGGCGGGGCCGCTGTAGCGGGATAAGGTCCGCTGTGGCGGGACAGTCGTGACTCAAGTCGGAAATAAACCCTAAAAAAGTTCACTACAAGAAAAAGGTGGATTACATGGGAATTTTCCTTGGGATTATTATGAACATGAAAATAAGTTTTATGCAGATTTTCATACTAATCCTTAGGAAATTCCCCATGTAATTCACACTTTTCCTGTAGTGGTTATTATTCTGCAACATTCGATCTTGAGAGCTAAAGAATGACCCAGGGATACTTCTTGAAGGTTTTCCACCTCTTCTAGCACCAAAGGTAAGGTTTTTATTCCCTGAATCTATTTTTCGATCCGTAGAACTTAGTTTCTTTGGTAATTATCGATAGGGAAGGTTTTTATCTGGAAATTATGGTGGAAGAAGCCCTAATCTGGGTATGGGGATCAAAGGTTTGGCCTAGGGTTGATATTATTGATTATAATCTAGGTAATTAGGTATTGTTTATTGATCCTAGTGTTATATTGATTGTTTGTAGACCAAGAATAAGTGAAAAGAATTCGCAAAGGGAAGAATCAAGTTTCTTAGAGGATTCAAGCTTTGTTCGAGGTAGGTGATGGTTGTGATTTCATGTTTTGTGTGATGTAAGTTAGTCATTGCTTCATTATAATGCATGTATGTTTGCGAATGAAGCCTATTGATCACACCTAATGTAATTGAGTATGAACGAATGATTGTATGCCATGAATCAATACTTGATGGTATGATTATGAGAATGTACATTGTGATTGTGATTGGGGCTTGTTGAATGGATCGGGTGTCACATTTTGACACACTAACTTGGATCGGATGTCATGTTTCGACGCATATATGGGATCGGGTGTCACGTTCGGCACACTAATTGGGATCGGGTACCACGTTTCGGTACACTAACAGTTTGGGTATGGGTTCCAAGAGAGGACCATTGAATTGGGTTTCATGAGAGGACCATTGACTTGTCATATATACTTGTTGTTGAGAATGTGGAATTGTACATTTCTCCGGAAATAATAACTGATATATATATATATATATAAATATATTCTGTATATGCGTGTTTTACTTTGTTGTGACTGCTCATATATATTTCGCTTACTGGAATAGCCATGTGATCCTACCAGTACAATGTGGTTGTGTACTGATACTGCACTTTCTTATTCTTTGTTGAGTACAGGGCCACTTCAGACGGATATTGATATACCTCAGCTAGGTGACTATTGAGCACGACCGCATTCCAGGGTGAGCCAATTCTTTCAGGCTGCCATGGATCTCTTGTTTAAGTCCACTCTTTTCGAACTCAGACTGTTTGTTTAGGGTGTTTTGTTTAGTTTTCTGGGTTGCGCCCCCTTGTTCTCAGACTTGTCGTTAGTAGAGTTTTGGTACAATGACTTTCAGGTTCTAAGGGTTAAGACTTCCATATTAGTTTGGTTAGTTATTTATTTAAACCTTTGGAGTTCATGGGAACTCTGTATTTCTTTTTGTCATTTAAACCTGCTTCTGTATCTTTAAATGCCTAGTTTTTCATTAAGTTGTTTATTCGGGTTGTAGTAATGGTTTTCCCACCGGAGTGTTAGTTGAGGTGCCAATCACGATGGTCTGGGTCGTGACGCTGGCGGGTGCCACTCTTCCTCTACCCATGCCCCTTGTTATTCCCCTACCCTTGCCTCGACCATATCCTCTGGTTGCGGACTCCTGTGCTAGCTCATTGGTAGGGGCTATGCCACTGACGCCGTTGAATCTAGTGTTCACCATCTGCAGACAGAAAAGTGAAGGAGATTAGATATCAATTTGGATCACCAGATACTAATTGGAATCAAGTCATAGCACGAAAGGAGAAGAAGACAGAGAGATTTCCTAAAGTCCTATAGCCTCTCGAAGAAAAGTACAGACATCTCTGTACCGTTCCGCAAGATTCTATTAGAGTCATTTTGGTACAACAAGATCAACGAACCTACAACTCTGATACTAACTTTCTCACGACCCAGACTGTTGTGATTGTCACCCACACTAACTCCCCGATGGGAGAACCATTAGTACTACCCGACTAAGAAACTTAATGAAAAACTAAGCATTTAAAGATACAGAAGCAAGTTTAAACGTCTAAGAAAATATGGAGTTCCCATAAACTCCGAAAGTTTAAGAAAAACAACCACCAAAACATTTGCGAAAAATAACCCCTAGAACCTGAAGGTCATTGTACCAAAACTCTAATTAACTAATAAGTTTAAGAAAAGGGGGCGCAACCCCGAAAACAAAACAAAACATCCTAAACAAATAGTATGAGTCCGAAAAGAGTGGACTTAAACAAGAAAGATCCATGGCAACCTGAAAGAACTGGCTCACCCTTGAATCCAGTCACGCTCAATAGTCACCTAACTAAGGTCTGTCAGTAGAGCCTGAAGATGCACTGTACTCAACAAAGAAAGAGCAAGTGCAGTATTTATGTTTGCGTAATCAAGACACAACTTCCAATTCGAGTGTCTACGATCGTACAATAGTAAAGTAACCCAACAAAGGGTTGGGGTCGAGTCCCAAGGGAGTGGTTTTGAGAATTGATAGAAAAATAAAATCTACTTCTAATTAGTCATAGCTATAGATATTAACAATTAAAAACATACTAAATCTAAGGGGTGACGCAGGCATCAATTATCAATGGGGGTTTGTATTAATTAACAACTAAAAATAGCAAAAATATACGAAAATGAGATAGAGAGACGGGATTCTTGGGATGTGATAGGAATACGGGATAAACTAAATTGTCATGTACATGCTTTTGATAGTAAATTGTTGAGTATTTGTGACTAGGCTAGACTATAGTGGGGTAAATTCTCTCTCGAGCAACTTACCCAGAATCAACACAGTTTCTCTCAAACACCGAATTGCCGCATTAAGCACAGCCTCCGCCTTAGCCCATTCACTCTCTCAAGATGAATGTGTGGGAGAAGGACTAGGATTAACTCTCTCGAGTTAAACTCATGACGACCCAATACCACATGCTATCAATTTAGTAGTCTTAGTTTTAGGACCTCTCTCTCGAGCAAGCCAAAAACACTAAGATGAAATAATATTTGCAACTACAACTCCATCAAGTTCATACACAACTACTAAATGAAATCACATTTAAACAAAAAATAAACCATCAACAACCAAGACCTAACAGATAATCTAACCCATATTCACAAAATCACACCCCAAGAATTGGGGTTTTAGCTAGACATGTAAATGAGATAAAAAATTATACCAATATCAGTTTCCATCAATTGGGTATGAAGGATTAAGTCTTAAAACACATCAAGAAGGAAGAATCTTCGAGACCCAAGTCCAATTTCTTGGAGTTGAAACCCTTTGAATCTTCAAGGTCTTAGAATAAAGTCTCCAAAACCCTCTAAAACTTGAAGTTGAAAATATGCTAAGTCTGAATAATAATTCTCTATTACTTGATACTAAGTTAACAATTTAAACAAGTATTTATAGTGTTTGAAAATTTGTGTTGCAGCGGATCACTCGGCGCAGTTAGTCGGGATCACCGATACACTCGGATATCCGCCTTTTGGTTGATTTCATCGCCTTCTTGCTTTAGCCTTCAGCATCTTTGCACTTCGAGTCGTTGGGCGATATAGTACTGCTTCGCGAAACTACTCGGCGACATGCCGACAGCTCCATTTCATCACCAACTTGATCTTTCCCTTCAGGGCTTAGCAAACTGGAACAAAAGGCGATCTCCAGGCCAATCGGCGACTCGCCTACTGGGCTCGGCAATCTTCAGGCCTTCATTTCTTCGTTCTTTTCAACAGCCTTGTTCCTTCTTGCCAAGTAGTGTCCATGCTTTGCCTCAAACTCCAAATACCCGAAACTTAAGGGTTTTCATTAGATATTGAGACAAAATATGCATTTGAGGACACTAATTCTATCAAAATATAGCGCTAAATGAGTCCAATTTTTGAACTCATCAACACCCCCAACTTAAACTTTTGCTTGTCCTGAAGTAAAACTCATGTTCAGCAGCTCAAAAAGGATATCTCAAACAATGCTACACAAGACTCAATCGTAAATGTACACAACAAGACTCAATTTAATCAAGCAAGGATCAATTGTGTACCCAAAGATTCAAGTTGTGACACACTATTACCAAAGATTCTCAAGCTCGCAATACTTGCTTCAAATGCAAGTTAAAGCTCAACAAAAGTATTTAAATGCCCTCACACAAAGGATGATTCCATATTCACACAAAGGTTTAATCATATAAAGCTTCGGAATCAAATGCAATGCTCACACTCATGAAGAAGATCACAATGCATGCTTTCACCCATAGGTTTGCCCGTATTTTCCAATCGTCATTTGTTTCAGCTCATTCAAGATCAAAAATGTTTTTTCAAGGCTTGTAATGGGGTTCAATACAAAGGTATGGTCATTTAGACTCAGTGACTTTCATCCTCATAAAATGTGGTGCTTACAACACTTCATTTCCTCTTCCTTCATCATTTTCTTTAGTGCTCATAAGTCATCCTATTATTCACTTCCCATCAATTGTTTGGGAACCCCATTTCTTTTGTACTTTTAAACTTTATTCCACAATTTTTCTTTTTCATTCTTTTTCTTTTTCTCTTTTTTTTTTTTTTTAATATGGAGGGTTCCATTTTTCTCAACACCATGGGTTAAATGAGACTTTCCTTGCACTTCTTGACTTTCCCTTTTCTTTTCACCACACCCCCAATTTAGGCTTTTGGCCTAAGTTGGCTGTTCAATCAACCACGATTCACGAGGATTAAGGGTAATGGGTCAAAGAAAAGTCATGTTGTCATCAAGTTTCTTCCAAATAAAGGTAAGGGTGTTAAAGAGAGGTTCGCACACTCACAAGGTAGGCCACAAAAGAGGTATATTTCAAACTGGCTCACACTCTTCGAAGTTGCCTAAGATCATATCAAAAGATAGCCTTACTTAGTCGACCGGACCAACGGGGCAAATTCTAGATGTTGTCATGCATGGTCCATAGTAAGCTCATCACACAAGGCATCGACACTAAAGTCAAACAAGACTCTTCACTTTCGCTAGTGTGCAACGTTCATCGCAAGAGAATCAATTTGATACATGGCTAATCACAACGAGATGCAAAGACTTCACATATTGTCTATGCAACTTCATTTGGTCTCATCGTAGCCGTACATTCATGTTCGATCAATTATGAGCACTACTCAAATCATCGGCATTGATCAAAATCGAGACTTAAATTTGCTAAAGAACATCCACTATCAAGTACATACAAGAGGTGGCGATTTTATTTTTTTTGGAAGGATAAAAATCATTTGCAAAATTCATTTGCAATTTAAAGAAAAAGAAGCCACAAGATCAAACCTTCCACGAAAGCAGTATTAACACAATTATAGCTTACAATGCAAATACATAAACAAAACACAATTCACAAATAGCACACAAAGGTGGGCCATACCCCCCTCACAATTAAAAACAATTTGTACTCAAATGCAAATAATAAAATATCCAGAATGTAAATTAAAGAAAGATAGAGAGGGAGGTAAACAGGGGATTATGTCTAAGTGGTCGCTCCGTCTGTCTAGGCATCAGTGCCTGATGTGTCACCCTGGACTTGGATAATAATCCCCAGAGCTACTTCAGAAGGTTCAGCGGCAACTGACTTGGTAAAATTGTCCAAGTCATGAGCTGCCAAAAAGGAATGTATAGTTGTGTAGAATCCAGGAGTCCACGAAGGGACAATGGGATCTTGGGGGACAGATCTCTTGTTGGAACTAGGCTTTTTTCCCTCAGTTCCCGTCTTGGGAAGATTCGCTTCATTTGTATCTTTCCTGAAATTTTTCGCTCTTATCTGTCGGGGTGGCATGATTCTCCATGCAACTTTTGGTTTAGCCATGTCTGCAAAGCTTCGAGGCAAAGTTAGAAAATATTCGACAAACAAAACAAAGACAATCAGTTGCAGGCAGACTTGCCAATCCTTTTGGTGAGTCGCCAAATACTTTCGCCAAGCAAGGGGTTGCCCGCCGAAGGTTTCAGTGCAGTGGGGGTTCAAGGGGTGCAGACAAAGGGCAAACAAGAAGACTTTCAGTGATTCGCCGAGTGCTTTTGGCGAATTCATGCTTCTCGTGAAAAGGTTCAAAAACCAACAAAACATATAGCATAAAATTAAAGGCGAGATAGGGTCATTAGGCGAGCCGCAGGGTGGTTCGACAAGCTCGACCCATCTCGCCAAACGGCCCAACGTGCCTTCATGCAACCAACTTTTTCGAATTCAACCTTTCAACCCCCGAAAACAAAATCAAGGCATGCACAACTCAAATTAGGCTTAGACCCAATGACACTCATGCACAACCCACGATTTTTTATCTCCTTCAAGGTACAATTTTCAGGAATTAACTATTTAAATCGGTACGGGCAAAATTAGTAAATCTAACAGGCAAACAAAAAAATTTAATCCTACCAGAGAGGCCCAGCACACATCAACAAGGTAATATCATTGTATTAAGTACAAAATCGATAGAAAGAACTCAGAGTTTGGGAACCAACCATTCGTGCTGACTAAAATGGAATTGAATCTCTAGGAAGCAATGTAATCCAAGTTCTGAGCACAAATCAACAACTAAAAATACCCCAAAAATGCAAAAAATATAAAAACTAGAGTGCGGGTGTGAGTTTGGGAAGATGGAAAGGTGAGGGAAAGGGAATGAATTTTGAAACTTTTAAACCTTTGGCCTAAAAAACCGTCTAGTTTTCGCTCATTCGGCGATATTAGTCAGGCTCGCCAAACCACTCGGCGTTTCGCCAAGTAACCACTTGCCTCGCCAAATTTTACAGAACTTCCAGTTATTTTGGGAGTCCAAATAGCAGTCTCCGTCGGGATCGCCAACAAGGTCGACGTTTCACCAATAATTTCTTGTGCTCGCCAAGTTTTACAGACTCGAATGTAAGTTGGTCTTGATTCTAATGGCGGTCTAGTTCGGGGTCACCGAACCGTTCGGCGCTTCACTGATTGGACTTGTTGCTCGCTAATTTGCACTTTTCGTTCACTCTCTCCACATTTCCATCTACACAATCAACACACCACTATTTTATCAAAGCAACATAAAGCAATAAAGGGTTTTGGGTTGCCTCCCAAACAGTGCCTTAGTTAACGTCGTGGCACGACGCAAGTCCACCTTCAAACCTAATTTTTGGGGTTGACCATAGTGTCACTAGGCAAACTCCATTTTTGTCTCGGATTTAGGTGAGACGACATCTGACCCATTTAGGTCTCCAACTGCTTGATTGATATTGAATGGGAGGTGACGGTCTGGCTCAGGGTCGACACATCTTCATTCATATCTTTCAAGATCTTGTCCGACCCCTCAACTTTGTTGAGGAAACGAGAAAGCATATCCTCAAGCCGACCACCTTCTAAATCCTTTGGCTTTTAGCGCTTATGGGGAGGCACATACCTGTCCTTCTCCCCATCCTTCTAGTTAGGATTTCGGTCCATCCATTCTCTATTGTGATCCTGCCTCGGATAGTTTGAATGATAACCACTGCCTTGGTTGGCTAGAAAATTTACCTCCTCATTATACAAGGCTTCAAACTTCGTCTCCTTAGGATTTACACACTCGACCCCAACGGCATTGACACTACAGGCACCAGCCCCCTTGACATTTTATCCAAAAATGTCAAGCTATGTCATGATCTTAGCCATGTTTTGGTCTTTCTCATGATCCTTTTCCATCTGCTCCTTGGATAGCTTGAATGTGAAAGGGGAGACCTGGTCTTCGCGGGTGTACCACGCTCTATTGTGGTTGTCATGCCATATAGAAGTTGGGATACTATTGCATACGGTTGTTGCATCAAGCCTCCAGGTGAAAGTTGGTCAGCAACACCTTTGTTTACCGTGTCCAAACTCCGATAAAAATATTGTAGCAGCACGTTATCCGACAAACCATGGGTTGGGCATTGAAGCACCAACCTTTTGAACCGCAGCCAAGTTTCGTGCAAAGGCTCTCCTTCTAGAGGCTTAAAGCTTTGGATATTGTCCCGAAGAGTCATCATCTTCGAGAGAGGGAAAAATTGCACATTAAATGCGGTGACCAACTCCTCCCAAGAAGTGATGGATTCGCGTGGCAACTCAGCCAGCCATTTGCACTCTTCTCTCATCAATGAGAAAGGGAATAACCTTATCCGAACTGACCCCTGAGAGATGTTTTTGAAAGAGAATGGTCCGCACACATTTACGAAGTTTTGAAGATGCTCATGAGGATCCTCATTCGCCAATCCATTGAAAAGTCCTTTTAGTTGCAACAGTTGCAACATAGTGATTGTTATATGGAACACTGCATTTCGTTCGGCTAGATGTAAACGGATATTCCCAATACCTCCCATGAGTTGGGGGTCATTAATGTTGGGCTCCTGGACATCATTGAGATTTTCGATGTCGTTTTAGTGGCCCACCTGGCTGTCGATCCTGCCATTAACACTCATGCTTCCTGAAATATTTACAAAAACCAACGAAACAAAATTACAAATTAAGTAAGTAGAACTAGAACTAAAAAGAACAAAAATTCCACTTAACTACAAATTCTCAAATAACACGACTCCCCGGCAGCAGCGCCATTTTGATGTTTGTGTAATCAAGACACAACTTCCAATTCGAGTGTCTACGATCGTACAGTAGTAAAGTAACCCAACCAAGGGTTGGGGTTGAGTCCTAAGGGAGTGGTTTTGAGAATTAATAGAAAAATAAAATCTAGTTCTAATTAGTCATAGCTATAGATATTAACGATTAAAAACATACTAAATCTAATGGGTGACGCAAGCGTCAATTATCAATGGGGGTTTGTATTAATTAACAACTAAAAATAGCAAAAATATACGAAAACGAAATAAAGAGACGGGATTCTTGGAATGTGATAGGAATACGGGATAAACTAAATTGTCGGGTACATTCTTTTGATAGTGTTGAGTATTTTTAACTAGGCAAGACTATAGTGGGGGTAAATTCTCTCACAAGCAACTTACCCCGAATTGACTCGGTTTCTCTCGAACACCGTGTTGCCGCTTTAAGCACAGCCTCCGCCTTAGCCCATTCACTCTCTCGAGATGAATGTGTGGGAAAAGGACTAAGATTTACTCTCTCGAGCTGAACCCATGTCGACCCAATACAATCGACAATCAATTTAGTAGTCTTAGTTTTAGGACCTCTCTCTCGAGCAAGCCAAAAACACTAAGATGAAATCGTATTTGTAACTACAAATCCACTAAGTTCATACACAACTACTAAACGAATTCACATTTAAACAACAAATAAACCATCAACAAGCAATTCCCAACAGATAATCTAACCCATATTCACAAAATCACACCCCCAGAATTGGGGTTTTAGCTAGACATGTAAAAGAGATAAAAATTTATACCAATATCAGTTTCCATCAATTGGGTATGAATGATTAAGTCTTAAAACACGGCAAGAGTGAAGAATCTTCGAGACCCAAGTCTAATTTCTTGGAGTTGAAACCCTTTGAATCTTCGAGGTCTTAGAATAAAGTCTTCAAAACCCTCTAAAACATGAAGCTGAAAATATTCTAAGTCTGAATAATAATTATCTATGACTTGATACTAAGTTAACAATTTAAACAAGTATTTATAGTGTTTAAAAATTTGTGCTGCAGTGGATCACTTGGCACAGTTAGTCGGGATCGCCGATACACTAGGCAATCCACCTTTTGGTCGATTTCATCGCCTTCTTGCTTTAACCTTCAGCATCTTTGCGCTTCGAGTCATTTGGTGATATAGTACTACTTTGCGGAACTTCTCGGCGACACGTTGACTATTTCATTTCATCGCCAACTTGATCTTTCCTTTCAGGGCTCAGCACACTGGAACAAAAGGCGATCTCCAGGTTGATCGGCGACTCGCCAACTGGGCTCGGCGATCTTCAGGCCTTCATTTCTTCGTTCTTTTCAGCTGCCTTGTTCCTTCTTGCTAAGTAGTGTCCATGTTTTGCCTCAAACTCCAAGTACCTAAAACTTATGGGTTTTCATCAGATATTGAGATAAAATATGCATTTGAGGACACTACTTCTATCAAAATATTGCCCTAAGTACCATAGTGTACTGGCAGGATCACACGGCCAATCCCCTAAGCACCATACATGCAATCAATTACCGGCATATATCACACAAACAGGAAATCAAACCATCACCTACCTCGAAACCAAGCTTGAATCCTCCTAAGACACTTGAACCTTCTCTTTCTGGATTCTTTTCGCTTGTTCTTGGTCTACAAATGAGTAATTTAACGCAAAGATCAATAATTAGGGTCTAATTTATCCGGATTATAACAACCCAATAACCCCAAGATCAACCCATGATCTGAATGTGCAGCTAGGGCTTTTTCCCACCGTCAACTTCAAGCCAAAACCCTTCCCCAATAATAATTACCCAAGAATCTAAGTTCTACAGATCGAAAAATGGATTAGGGGAGTAAAATCCTTACCTTTAGCACTATAAGTCGTGGAAAATTGTCAAGAAATCGCCCTTGGTAGTTTCCTAGCTCTTAAGAATGTAGTTTTGCAGAAAATAATAATTTTGGGGTTTTTTCCCGACTTAAGTCACGGCTGGTCCACTACAGCGGACCACATCCCACCACAGCGGCCCTGCCCTGGCAGCTTACACGGAGACAAAAGCTCAGAATTTGAGTTCCAAGCTCCCATTTCACAACATACCTTCAACCCTTGACGTTCAGAAACTACCCTTTCACGCCAAGATCAGTTTCAGGAGTTCTACTTGCCCGAATTTAATTTCATAAAGTCGTACGGGCTCCTTAACGTCTTAGCTATCCACTCGTGTGATCAAATTCACAATTAGATCCCCCATTCATTAGCAGATTTCCCTAGAACTTACCTGACTCAGATTTCATCCAAATCTGGACTAGGCTACAATTTTTCAAGTCACTCCTCAAAAGTTTTTTGGCCCAAAATATCCTTCCCCTTTGGTTTTTCCATAACGACAGGAACATGTCGTTACAGTTTGGCCTCTATTTTTTTAGGTACATTTGTATGTGCCAAGTGAGCCATACTTATAGCCTCTACAAGATCCACACTAACTTTTTAGAGTTTAGGGGTCACAAAAGATTCGCGATTATGGCTGGGAGAATCTGTTTGGCCTAGTGATTTTTAGGACCACCCATAATGATTTAGTGAACCATATACATATCCTCTAAAGGATCCACATGACTTTTTATAGAATTTATGATATTGAAATATAAATTGAATATTTCTCAAATTTTTTAATGTGTATTAGTCCATGTATATTTTGGAATGTGACTAACCAACTATCTTTTTTACCTAATTTTTCTGGGACCATCCTTAATGATCTAGTTAACCATACCTATATCCTCTGTAGGATCCACACCACTGTTTTTAGCGTTTAGGGGTCTCGAAATAGGAATTCAATATTTTCTCAATTTTTTATATGTGTTTATAAGTACATGATTTTTTGAGAAAAGATATCACTATTAAAATAAAACTATTTTTCGAGGATGAGATACTTTTTCCCACCACAAAATATTGTTCGAGTATTTGAAAATAGTTTGTCTACATATTTTTTTCCCATACTATCAAAATGTCATTCGCAATATGAAACCTCTTTTAGAAATATTATTCTACAAAAGAATTATAGTGCTTCAATTCCCTTTGACAATCTTTACACAATGTCAAAGTTCATTCCTAGAAGCATCTATTGCAGGCAAAAAATCACAAACTTTAAGTCTGTGGCCTTTTTTTGTATCACAATTAGACAACCACTTAATATTTAGAATTATATCAATAAAGAAAAAAAAATTGTACAATTTGTTTCTATTTAACAATGAAGTTAATAGAAAACCAAAAGTACAACACTGACTTATAAGGTGAAGTTTTCATATTCTTCAAACCAATTGCACGGTCTAATTTATCCATAGTAGGAAACTATAAAAAAAAATCAGTCTACAAAAATCAGTCACAGTCAAATTTCACACGGAGTACAAAACTAAAAAAAATTAGTCTCCAAACAGAATAAAACATATCCTAATATTATCACATAGATATGCTTTTCTTTTCAAATAGCCTTCCAATATTAACATTTTGATATAGTATCTTATCCAAATAAAATATGCATATCTCATTCTGCAAGCTAAAAATTTTTAAAGGCAACACTATTTGTCAAGGAAAATTCATTCAAAAACATATGATTTGCAGATCGTTTTCCAAAGACACGTGATAAATTTAACTTTTAGAAACAATTTTCCTCCTTAGATAAATAATAAGAAGGTTACCTAGTGTAATCTTTAACTGAAACACCACCAATTCTTCTGGTACATTCTCACTTCAACTTTACTAAACAAGGCACCAAATTCTGGGGAAGTAGTGCATTAATCTTCTACTTCCATGACCTGTTTTCCTCTTCCAAATTCGGAGACCATTGCTGGCCCCAAGCGAACCATTGGTCTGGCTTTCTTAACTCAGCGGAAACTTAACTCAACAGCACAACTCAATGCAATGAAAGGTTATAAAACAACCAACTGATGCATAACATGCCAAAAGGCAACTCGAGTCTCAAAATAGAATATTTACAGAAATACAAAGATGAGAGACTCAATGTTAACTAACTGACTGCCTATGAAGCCTCTACAATACTGAGATGGATGTTGGGACAGACCCCACAACACCCTAATTAAAACAAAACTAAAGATAAAAACAACCGAGTCCTCCGGAAAGCAAGGAGGCTCACCACTGACTCTAGAGTGCTCAACTGGATCAACGGCGTGCAGGATGTTGACCTTGGGTACCTGTATCTGCATTGTCATAAGATGTAGGCCAACTGGCATCAGTACATTGAATGTACGAGTATGCGAGCTGGAAAGCTAAACCACAACTTAAGCTTGAAAGGAGTACAAGAGAACACTTACCTTGGCTCTGTTCAACTCATGAATAACTGAACTTAATATATAAAGCAATAAGACACATGCAATATATAAAGCTGGTAAAACTCTTAAAACATGACGTAAAAATCACATTTATAATATCATGAAAATACCATACTTCCTCTCAAGGTCAACTTGTGCAATGTATGAATGAAGTCCCATACCCCCATCCACACTAAGCAGAACCCTCGAGGAACCGTGCAATTTCTACTGTGGGAGTTCTCTAACCGACAAACCACCACTATGAAACTAAGTGGTGATACAACGTTTTACCTCACGTTGCCCGAGGACCATCATATACCCTGCCGTGATATAGGAAGCTAACTTTACTAAGTGGATCTACTAGCTTAACTTTACGGGTTCATCTAAAAAGTATGACATGTTAACTCCCATGTTGGCTACATGGTTCTTATGGAGAGTTGAGTTTAATATGAACTCGTGTCCTCAATTCGGTACTTCTCAAGACTACTCCCAAAAATACTTTAGCTCATAAGTGTTTTAAACACATCTTTCTTTAGTTGAGATAATTTCTCAAAACTTAGCCCAAAGGCTCTTGAAAACTCTTTCTAAAAAGAACATCTCAAAATCATATTTTAATATGATCATTGATGACTCGGGATATTCATACTGCTTAAACATTGATGGTATATTTAGAGACCATACTGTTTAAACATTGATGACACTTGATTTGTCATACTAATCATGTTTTAGAAACTCTTTTGCAAAACTCATCTTTTCTCAAAAAGAGATAGTACTCAAACTTCTCAAAACTCTTTTGGAAATCTCAGTTTCCTCTTATCTTAAATGTGAAAACATTTATACACTTCTTTGGAAATACTTAGTTCCCTAATAGCTTTGAGAAATGCACTCAACTTTAAACTCTTGACTTAACTTGAAACTCGAGACTCTTTACTTAGCTTGAAATTACATACTCTTTACTTACTTGGAACTCTGAGCCTTCAAAATGAAGTTAAAATGTTCAACAAAAACTCTTGAAAAACTTTAAAGACTCACTTGTACTTGCTTCTAAACTTAGCTTGACTTGACTCTAACTTCACTTGACTTTGATCCTAACTCGCCTTGAATTGGTTTATAGATTCAAGGTATATGATCACACGTTTTTATAGATGAGTTCTTGATGTTTGGACGTACTTTGGAGTGTCGGAAACAACTATGAAACATAGGTACAATACCATGGAACATGCATGAGAATGTGTGAGAAGAATGGGGGAACTTGGCGTCCTTGGCGCTCTGCAAGGCACGGAGCGCCAGCCCTAAAAGTTCAGAGGGCCAGCTGAGGCGCTCTACAAGGCGCGCCGCCCCAAGGGTTACTTCAGAACCCCTTTTGGGGCGCGCTAGCAGGCGCAATGCGCCAACCCCTCTCCCAAAAAACTTGACTTTTTCTCCCCTTTTTCCAACTCTAAACCACCCTAACTTCAAAGGTTCCAACCCCAACCACTAAGGATCATAAAATTCCTCAACATACAAGAGATTCCTACTCAAAAACACAACCAAATCATGTCCCAAATCGACAAGAACTTCAACAACACATCAATCAACAAGATCAACAATACAACCAATCCTTTCTTGACAATAAAACAAGTTTGGAGGGTGGGGGAAAGAACCAACCCAACCCTAACTACTCACATACCTAGTAGGGATCACCCTCGATGATATCCACGATGGAAACTTGCTTGATCTCCTTTTTCTCCTCTTTTTCTCTTCTTCTCTTCTTCTCTTCTTCTCTTCTTCTCTTCTTCTCTTCTTCTCTTCTTTACTCACTAACCCTAACTCTCACTCTTTTAAAAAAATGGGACAAACTGATCTAAAATCAGTCCAACACTAAAATATAACTAAAGGAATTGGCTAGGGGAAAAGACCAAAATACCCTTACAATTTCCGGACGGATTTCCCTGCCAACTGCCCAACTTCCAAAGGGCATAGTGTGAAAATGTCCTTTTATAAAAGTCACAACTGCTCATAAAAATCACAATTTTTCATTAAAGTCACAACTCTTCATAAAAGTCACAACTCTTCATTTTCTATTCATACCTTTTAAAACCAACAATAAGTCACTATTATATTAATGTAATGAAGTGGTTAGTGTTTATATTCAATAATAATAATAATGCATGTTAAAAAATGTATAGACACCCGAACTAGAAAACTCAATAAGAAATCCAAAATGTTCTCCACTCAACTAAATATCATACGCAAATTGTTTTAAATCACATATTTCGTAAAAGGAGAAAAAAAACTGAATAATCTTCCTTCCATCTTTTTTTCTTCATCCTACCTCATAAGAGATTCAGGTACCTTCATTACCAATTAATTGGCAATCGATGATTGAGGATAGTGAACTCTCCGGAGCTCATTATACCTCTGAAGATCGAAATTATGAAGTTTCATAAGTCGTTTTTGCTTTGTACTAAAACGTGCCTGGAAGAAGCCTTGAAAAGAAGGTTCTTTGGATGTCTTAAGAAAGAAAAAATAAGTAGCCATGAAATATGTTGATGTGAGGTAGAAACAAATTGGTTCCATAACATCCCATGTTAGGTCCCAAAAAGTGAACCTCATGAACGCTGTTGTTTGAATTACCAAACATCCAAGTCCAAACCACATTTCTTTACGTACTAATGATTCTGCTTTCTTGTCAATTGATGTTTTTTCCTTTTCCATTTGTTCAAGCTCCTTCATTCTTTCTTTGTCATGATTCGGTTTGTGCATTGGCAATAGTTCTTGCATGGCTCGAACTACCTGTGACAAAAAAGAGGACTAAAAACTTTACACAAACGTACTCCTTTGATCACCTCACACTCAGAGTCAGATAGATGGATTCAAGATTTTGAAGCTTAATGATTTCTTTAGTTATTTCAAATTGATATTTAATATTAACATTGGGGTCACAAGAACATATTTAATGAATGTTTTACTATGCATACAATTTGTGCAAAAGCTTTGACTTCCCGCAAACCCCAACTTTCCAATTTCTACTTCAAAATGATGTTTATACGATATTCAATTAAATTGTTTGTCTTAATTTGACTTGCATAAAATCTTGTGTTCTTAAATATATTATGTGGATGTTGAAATTTATTTTTTTCAAAATTTAAAAAATGTATCCTTTCGTAACGAACTAAAAAGTTAAGAATACATCTTTTTTATTATGTAGATGTTAATAAGGGTTTTGGGGTCTTTGAAAACGGTCCAACTTATCCACTATTTAGTTACTATTTTATCAGTCAAAGGATAGTTTCTTTGACCAAAAGATTTTCAAATATTTTAAATTGATAATCATAGTAATTTATAGCATTTTAATATAATTTCTAAATATGTAAATTTATTTATTTTAAAAAAAATTAAAGATTCTAAAGATAAGAAATAAATTAAACCAACCTGATCAGGGCGGAGAAAAACAAGGTTTCCCAAAACAATAACATCTCCCGATTCATCCATCTTCTTAGCAAACTGAAGGCCTTGATCATCATCCAAACATGTTTCCTTACAAATTTCAATAAATTCAGCGAACAAAATTCAACTCTTCTCCATTTTCCATAGCCTCGATTTCAACATTTCAAGTTGCGACAACTTTAAAGTCTTTCTCGCATCCGTCATGGACCCCATATCCAATGACTCCTGTCGCAGTGGGGGCCGCGGAAGCAAGAGTACCTCATTAATTAATCTCACCTTATCTCTCGAAATAATGTCCATCCCATGTAATTTATGGCGGAGTTTTTCTCCCATGGCTAGTGACCCTTGGATCTCCAGCGAGGATACCATTGATTGGTAAAGAAATCGTCGTGGATCCGTATTTTTATCGGTGGATTTTGCTTCCACCATGGTTGAAGAAGTAATACGACATGTTAATGTTAGAGATGGAGCACTAAATTTGTATGCACTAAAAATACGCTGAGGTAGTGTTTTCTTGAACGCCATTGATATATAGGGATTGTAATAAATTAGTGTTGGTCATAATATATATATATATATATATATATATATATATATATATATATAGTAAAAAAATT